>WYDI02026724.1:0-42034 GCA_009867235.2 Psittacus erithacus | reverse complement strand
CTGGATGGCATCCCTTCCCTCCAGCGTATCAACCGAACCACACAGCTTGGTGTCATCAGCAAACTTGCTGAGGGCGCACTCAATCCTACTGTCCATGTCACACAATAATGAATTGTGTAGGTGGTTTTTGGTTTTGTTTTAAAGATGTGAGTCCAGAAACATGTATATAAAAGTATTTCTGCTAAGGAGTGCTAGTCCGGAATATGGAATGTGAAATTCTGAATGGGATCATTATGTATTTCTAGTAGGACTTCTACTTGAAATCTTTTCCATGAGCCTTAAAGTGATTGAGCTGTACACAAAGGTCAGATGGTGGCAGTGACAGGCTTCCACATTCTGTCCCCAGGAGCACCAAACACATGTGGTGGGTCCAAGGAGACTCTGGAGATGCATCTTAATCCTGGAAGATCCTCTGAAATGCTTGATCTGCATGGGATTCAGCATCCTAATTTACATGGAAGGCTGTTTCTCTGGGATCCCCTAAGGCTTAAGAGAACAACATGAAAGATTTGTCTGTGGTGATGATGTGATCAGTGGTACTAAGACTTTCAAGCCCCGGCATGTTTGCTGGAGTGAGCAAGGCAGCATTTGCTCCCTGGACTGCACTTGATAGGAACAGAATTAGCAGGTCACCTTAAAGCCTGAGAGAGACTCTTTGCTGTCTTCATCTTCTAAATCTTGATGCTTTTGTGTGCATAGAAATCATTTGATCTTTTATCCATTTTTTTAGGCATCAAAGCTAAACTGACTGGTCTATAATTCTGTTTCTCTCCCTTCATGCTATTTTAAAAGTAGCTCTGACATTTGCTCTTTTCAAATAGTGGCTCAGCGTCCTCTGTGAATTTTTAAAGGCCGAGGTTGTTAAAGAGACTGTTTCAGCCCATTACCTACGTATACCTGAATGAATTTCATCTGGCCCAGCCAGCTGGAAAATATCTAATCTTTATAAGCACTTTCTAACATGTTCTTTCTCTATTCTGGCTTGAGATTTTGGCTATTTGCCTCTGATATTAGCTGCCAGTTGAATGCAGCAAGGTAAAGATAGTGCGTACTGTAGCAAAAAAAGACATTAGATACTTCAGCTTTTATGGCATCATTTGTCAATAGCTTTTCTGCTCCACTGAGCAGTACAGCAACATTTTGCCTGGTTTTTTTTCTTATTATAAATGGACTTGTAGAACCTTTCCTTGCTACTTCTGCTAGCTAAAAGTACTTTTTTTTTCTTTAATCTCACTTGTTTCTCAGTGCTTGTTATTCTTTTACACTCACATGGTATTCTGACTGCGTGTATATGTGTCCTCTTTGAGTTTGAGATCACTGAGCAGCTTAGGACTTAGCCAGGTTAATTCCTAGGTTTTTTTCTGCATTAGGATAGTTTTCACTTGCATCATTTCTCTTAAGGAAGCCCTTATTCCCCATACTTTATTTTCTCCCTTGTCTTGCAGCTGTTGGTCCTTTTGTACTGTTAAGCCTCAGAAATTTTTAAGTGCCCTTCCTTAAAGTCCTTTGTCTTTATTATGTTGTCTTCTCCCTGAAGAGTTAGTCGTCATCTTCATGTAAGTTGTCTTTTGCCTTCCTTGTCTTGGGGCTTCTCAGTGCTGGGACATCCTGCACCCAAACCATGGTCTTTGCTACTATCACTAACACACTCAGGTTTCTGGACAGCCTGTGCTCTGAAATACATTTCCTATAATGTATCTGAGTAGTTGCAGTACTTCATTACGTCCTATGCTTTGGGTGATTATTCCAGCTCCTGGTTAAAACACCCAACCTCTCTATTTTTATCAGTGTCTAGGGGACCTGTGCTGGAACTCTGCTTCTCTTTCTTACATGATCCATATTTCCACAGCCTTCTTTCTCAGTAAATTGTATCATCTGTATTAACAATCCAATCTTGTGAATTCTTTACTGAGCCTCTCTTATTGAAGCTCAATTACATTATAGTTTTGATACTGCACTGATTTCCTTCCAACTCCTTTTGTGTGTCCTCCACAATTCTTATCGAGATACCTAAAAGAGTCCACAGATCAATCCGACCTTTCATTATGTTTCCTTCCCATGAGATTATCATGGCCAATGCTGTCGTCCACAGATATTCATACACCGCGTTCAACCTGGAGGTGAACAAAGTTGAAATTCCTCTTTTTTTGAGGAAGGAAACTTGTTGTAGTGTTCCATGTGTCTTTGGAAGGAAACGTGTGAAAAGGAGAGGCAGCAAGATGAGATAGAGGGATCTTGATTTTTTTTTTTAAATCCTTCATTGGTGTACGTGTTGCACTAGCAATACCACACTCTAAAATGGATCCTGTATTTTCCTGTGATCTCTGAATGTTTGAGTAGGCAGACAGTCAGAATGAATTATCTCAAGAATATTAAGATCATAAATTTGTGATTCCTCTCCTCTCCCTCTGAATCACAGGATTAAATGCAGAGTGTGGATCTGAGGCAATAAAGTCTCCGTCTTCCATTTTCTAAATTGGAAAGCTGTGTTTGTAAATAATGGCCATTCGAACTAATTAGATGCTTCAGTTGCTTTATGTGCCAGTGTTCTGATCTTCCCATAGCTCTTGTTTTCAGTGCTCATTTTTCATGGGGTTGTGGAGCTGCTTAACACTTGCCTTCTTATTTAATGCATTTTGTTGTAAAGTACTCGGATCACTTCTCAAATGTTCGTACATGTGCCCATGCAGGTCTGTCTTCTCTGTGTGCAAGCATTTGCATGGAGAGCCACATAATTTGAGAGCCTGCCCTGCTGCTCAGCCGTCCTGCTCTTTCTGTCCAACCCAACAATGGGGTGAATGGTGAGCAGGTTCCATTGCCACTTGGAGATTCCATTGCCACTTTTTCCTTAGCCGATAACGTGATTTAAATTAGACCTGCTTGAGTGTTTCAAGTGCCAGAAATATGCAAGTTCCCTGTGTTTGCTTTGGTGGGAACCTGAATTTTAAAGATCAAGTGGGTTGATGAAGACAGGCTATGGGATGTATTGAGCTGCAGTGCAACCTGCAAAACATGTTGAGGGTGAGCAAGGATGCAACTGTCCCTTATGGGTGTTGTGGTCTTCCACACACCAAATAACTCTACTTTCTGTGTTGAAAACCTTTCTGAAATTACCAAATATAACCATGCAAAGAGACTGCTTTGTCAAGCTGCCGCTTGACTTTTGAAGTAGCTTCATAAAGAAGCCTTTAATTAACCATTTTAGACCTTTACTTCCCTACATATATAGGATACACTCCAGGAAAGCAGAGCAAATTTTAGCAAGCAGGTAGCATAATATATAAAAATAAAATTTACTTTGGAGATGTGTTTCTCATAAATCAAAAAATTAGGGCAAGTTTAGTTGTTACAGAAGGATACTGACTGCATTTGAGGTTCAGGTTACTGCACAATGAAGGATTTTTCAGCATTTCCTGATGTGATTTTGAAGTAGGGTTTTTTTTTTAGTGAATAGAGAAAAATGTGAATATTTTGTAAGTTCAACAAGTATATTTCATTATATGTAGATACTTTAAAATTTATTCTATATAAATGAAATATTAATTTTCCATGGTAGAGCGAAATAACCTTAAGTCAATTAGGTTTTAAAGTGAATCCTTTATTCAGTTTGGAGAAGAGTGGTTCAGACTGAAAACAGATTCATGGGGGATGCTGCAGTTTCGATTTTAAAGGAGAAAGGGGTAAATTCCTGCCAGAAAATAGGAGGTTATTGTGATGGAGGGAGGTAACAGCTCAGCAGTGTTTCTGTCACATTGTTGGTTTGCGGCCATGGTCTGTGGGAAGGTGCCTGCCTGAGCAGGACCACCGTTTCTTCATGTTTCTCATTGCTGCAGTGCCTACAGCTTCAGGTTACTTTTTCATAAGGGCAGTGATAAGGAAGGCTGACCAGCAACTGTACAATTAGTTGTACCTATAATAGCCCAGGTCAGATGTTCTCCAGGAGCAGCTGTGTCTATAATTCTTTCCTGCAGGAGTAAGAGGGACCACACAGAGGAAAAGAAGATAAAGTTATTTTGAAGAGTCAAAGTAGGGGTTTTCCCCCTAACTTTGGCCTGTGAGACAAATACATATTTTAATGAAAACATATTTTAGGAGAGTGAAGGGTCTCCAGCACTGGCTGGAGCAGTGGGATGCTCTGCTGGCAAGCTGTGGTGAGTGGCATAGAATCATGCAGTACTTTGGGTTGGAAGGGATCCTTAAAGACCATCAGGTTCCAAGCCCCCTGCCACGGGCAGGGACATCTTCCATCAGACCAGGTTGCTCCAAGCCCCATCCAACCTGGCCTTGAACACTGCCAGGAATGGGGCAGCCACAGCTTCCCTGGGCAACCTGTGCCAGTGTCTCACCACCCTTACAGGGAAAAACGACTTCCTCATATCTCATCTAACTCCATCCTCTTTCAGTTTAAAGCCATTCATTCTTGTCCTATCCCTACATGCCCTTGTAAAATGTCCCTCTCCAGTTTTTTTGTCTGCCCCTTTAGCTACTGGGAGGCTGCTCTGAGGTCTCCCCAGAGCCTTGTCTTACCAAGGCTGAGCAACCCCAGCTCGTTTGCATCCTGGAAAATGGGTCTCTGGGCTGCTTTATGCACCAGAATCCGTAAGGGAGGTGCATGGAGGGAGTTTTTAGTCTACTCAAAAGCTGAATATTGTGTGGTGAGAATTGTGGTAGGATGGAAGACTGTGGAAATGGTGGAAGCCTTTCTTTTTTAAGCATTGTTTAATTTTTATTCACCCACTACAGTTAGCTTCTTGGTTTCCTTAATGCCAAACACATGCATAAACACATGCACTCATATCCTTACACTTCTTTTTTAGTATTCCTAGTACTGGAAGTGACTTTTTAAACCCAAGATAAAATTACTTTTGTGCTGAATAGAGTATAGTACTATCTGTCTCATTGCTGCAATGCAGCTAGGGATGTAATTACTCAGATGTGGCTGTTCACCTTTCTTGCTAGAAAAGGAGAAGAGTTTGTATCGGTTTCACCATCGCTCTACAGTTTAAATCTTTAATAACTTCTAGATGTAATGTGAAAGGCAGTGGATTAAGCAAGAGTGTTGGGTTTTTCTTCTCCCTGGGAGAGGGGGGGGAAAGCCCACCTGTGAGATCACACTTGAAATGGGTGTAATCCTCAGCCTTGGCACCTAGAGAAAAACTTGCTGATTGGGTTGCACGTGGCAGGCGACAGCTGTCTGCCACGCCAGCCGTGGCTGATGGTCCTGATGGTTTTCCATCTGCTTGTACCCATCTGTGTCTTGATTTTCACTTGGGCTGCAAGATCTTTGGTACGGGATGGATGTTTTTCCTTACATGTTTACAGAGTAGTATACAAATATTCACTCAGCTGACGCAAGATATATTCCAGAAAATGAAATGTTTTGTTTTCTACTCTTCAGAATTGCTGCCTGAGGGAGAGCACGCAAGTACTGTGCTGCAGAGTAAAACCTCTTCTCAAAGGAAACATTAAACACAAATGCCTGAACTTGGACTAAAATAATAAGTATACAGTGTATCTTTTGGCCTTCTCTTGGAAGAAAGCCACTATGAAAATGTAACATTAAATGCCCGGTACTCCTGTGGAGAGTTCTTTTAGTTTTCCTAGAATAGTTTCATTTGTCTCACACGGCTTAGCTTGCTGAAAAATAGAACACAGTGTAAGGTTGCAATTTAATCAGCAAATGACTTTGGAAAACTAAATATAAACCTAGGAAGAGCAAGGTGCTGAGTGGAGGTAACTTCTGGTCAGGTCCAGACCTGAATTAACACAACCTTGTGAAAATCTGCTTTTCTTTTTTGTTTTGAGGTTGTCAGGAAAGCTGGAGCAGTGGGCAGCAGCCTTTTATATGTTTTTCTCTTCCAGTTTTTTCCAGAGATGGAAAGGAAAAAAAAAAAAAAAAAAAAGAACAAACCCAAAACCATGGCAAAAAGAGAAATTTTCTAGTCCCTCTTATAGTGGGAGTGCAATACTTGCTGGAGAGAGATGCTGTTGCTTGAAAGCCAGAAAGCTGGTTTGTGTTTGCATCTCATCAGGGTGTCTGAGCTCAAGCCTCAAGGCAGGGAGCTGTTCCAGTGGTGGGCAGACTATGGAGGACAGAGAGCAGTGTGTGTCCAGAGCTGCACACTCTTACATACACTCTATTAGTTACTATTATTTATGTTTTTGCACAAGGCTCCATAACATCGGTACAACCATGCCACCTTGTGTTAATTTCTGTTTCCTTATGGCCTTGGGCAGTCACAGAAAAAAATTTACAAGGTTTTTCTGTGTGTGGGTGTGTGTATATATATATATATGTTATTTTTTAATGCTGTTAAATGTTCACCTCAATCTCTCTGTCTGAGCCTGGTTTGTATCAATTGCAGGAGAAGTGATTCCACTTCATACTTTAAAGTTTCAAATAAAGACATTATATTTCATAGTTATATTTTCAAACTATGTTGACAATGAAGAAATTGAGCTATTGAGGTATATGCGCATTCCATCCAGCATGAGTAACTTTTTCTGGGCTGCCATAAACTCCCTGATGAAAAGCGAATTATGCCTCAAGGGGTATTTGGTCCATTATATCCCTGACTCCCTGGAAGTTTTGGGTGGGCAGGGGTCATTTTCTCAGGGAAGTGACCTGGGGATTTTGCACCATGGAGTTAGCAGCAGTAAGTGTGTCTTACTGTAAGGAGTTATATTTAAGAATGCTTTAAATTAAAAAAATAATAATAATAAAAGTGCTATGGATATGAATAGAGCTTTTTAAAAGCAACTGTATTAATTAAACCTTTGCCTCTTTTCTACCTAGTCGGCAGCAGAATATGTGAAGTCCCGCCTGCCTGAAGTCCTGAAACAACACCTTCAAGACTATGAGAAGGACAAGGAGAACAGCGTGTTGTCTTACCAGACCATCCTGGAACAACAGATTTTATCCATTGATCGAGAAATGCTGGAAAAATTGACTGTATCCTATGATGAAGCAGGTATATTTGTGTTTCTTTACAAGTTACATGTTACTGGGAAAAGCAAAAAGCTCACTTTGTCTTTCTCCTGCATACTAGTGTTTGTGAAAGCAAACCGAACTTTGTCCTCAAAGGTATGAGGTGACTCAGTGAAGCATTTCTTTCTCCTAAAATCAAGTTGAGATAGAAAATTTTCCACTTCAGTGACAGAATGCTAACTAGCTGAAAGGACAGGTTTTTTTCTAGCGGTGCTTTGTCCGGCATAATGCGCTGATGTTGATTGATCTAGCTGTGCTTCTTTAGTGTCTCTGCAAGTGGTGCGACCTGGTTACTGTTGTTTTCTCCTTCACTGCTAACTTCTTTCGGGGCTTACTTAGCTAAAGAGTGTACTGTATAGTCACAGCAGCTAATTTTTAAATGGCACATGATGCATGTGGAAAGGCAAACCCAGATAATTTGCAGAGTGTTAGAGACATTTTGACAGTGTAGTTACAAGGGTTTCAGTTTTGATATTTGTATCTTAATAATTTGGAGGTTTTCTCAGTTATAGTTAATACTTTTTACTAGCATTTTGTTTTAAAGTAGTTTGAAATGTGTTCCAGCTTTTAGATCTTTCAGAGTTGTCCTAATGCATGGTGGTCTTTGCAGTTACAGAGAAAAAAGAGATGCTTTTGATATTTTTCACCGATCTTCCAAAATACCTATATATGCTGTATGTCTACTCCTTTGAATTATACTCAGTTTCTTGGTGTTTAAATAAATTGAAATTAACAATGCAACCTTGTAAAGAAAGGATCAAACAGAAGGAACAGTTCATTGTTTTACTTCCGAGTTAGTATTCACTGCAACGAGTGGACTGGCAGTCTGTATGGAGGTCTGTATGGACGAGCCTCATGTTTCCACTTCAGATGTGTCATGCCTGCTCACTGCACTCACCCCAGTATCACATCTCTCAGTGTCCTTTGTTTCTTAACTCTATCGAAAGACACTCTCTCCACTTTAATCACTTGTGTCTGAGAGCTGCAACACACATCTGCAGCTCTACCAACCAGCCTCGGGCAATCTTGTAGTACAGGAAGACAGTTTATATTTAGTATGTCCCCATTTTTTGAGTTTTTCTTAATCCCCAGTGACACTTTCTTGTTCTCATAGTCCCCTGACTGTACCTGACACCATGGTGCCTTTGCAGAATTGTGCTGAGTTCAGCTCCAAGTTTTCCTTCCAGATGCTTTAGGCAGAAGCCTCAATCTCGTAACTGGGTTTTTCATCCTGTTTAGATTGTGCTTGCCAGACAGCAGCCCAAGTGGATCACTCATTTTTTGGTTAGGTGGCATCCTGCAAAAATTGCCATCATCTCTGTTTTTCATCACTAGTCTGGCTCTGGAAAACTAGGCACCAACATGCTAGTGTTATTTTGTCCTATTACTTTATACTCGTGCTACAGTGCCCTGAAGTACTTAAAATGCTCAAACTACTTATCAATTTAGTTAAGCCTCCTACTCTGACTCCCACTCACCAGGAATATGATTCTCTTAAGCTACTTTGATCTCAAAGGCACTCGAGCGACTCAAAAAGCCATTTGTAGACTGTGGGTTCTGGGTATTTACAGCGCTGTGAGCTTTAGAAACTTCAAGTAATTACAATGCTCTATTACTTTATCAATTATATTCACACACTTGCCCATTTAATAAGCCTGATTCTCTTAAACTGGTTTGATCCCAAATGCTCTCAACCCCCATGCAATGCTGTTTGCAGACTATACATGTCACGTACTTAAGGAGCTTAGAGTCATATGAGTTCTAGAAGGACAACAGAGTTAAAATGAGGGCATAAGATACTTGTTTAATCACATATGGCCTGTTTTTAATGATGCATAAAAAATAAGCTTTGAAAGTTGTTGCTTTCTGTTGCTCCTGTTTGTATTTTTTAATGCATAATTTACCATTCTAATGAATCTTGTAAACCTTTTACCCTGGTTTGGTCACTTCATTTCTACAGTCATTTTGATCAATAGAAGTTTGTTAGGAAGGAGAAAATGGAGTGGAGTAAATTACTGACTCCTGTCATGGAAAAAGAAATCATTTTCCTTTATTGAAAATTGTGTGTTTGTACAGAGAAAATAAAGATTTAAATTGCTTGAAACACATATTTGGGGATTTGTATCATGCAATAAAACAATCATGGGGAAATGAGAAGCTACATAAAAGGATGGGGTGACAGCACAGCTCATTGTAGAGAGAAAGTGATAATTTCAGCTTCCCAATCAGGTAGAGACGCCTCTGAAAGATTAAAACACGGAGATGGAGCCCACTCATCATTCTAATCATGTCATTTGTTTACTACAAAAGCAGAAATGCTGCTACCTGCTCTTGAAGTAAGATCTGATTGTGAGAAGAGCACAGAAAATGGGCAGTTGAATATAATTGCAGCAGCTGTTTGTGATCCTAGGCGCTCCAGCTATTCAGCAGTGCTCAAGCAGTTGTGTTAGCGGCATTTTTCTTTTATTAGCATTTTTCTGTACTGAAATCAGTGTAACGAGAAGATCAAGCTGCTGGTGATACATACAAAATGAAGAAAGCAATCTTTAAAAATCAAAATCGTGAAAATAAAAGTGATTGTGATGTAAGGGGAAAATACAACTTTGTCTGACAGGGGACTATGTGAGACATCAACAAAACCCATTCCAAAGAGCACTGTCAAGGGTTTAATTTCTGTAATCATGAGCAGTTGGAGTTCTATTCTGTGTCAGCCAGGGAAACTAGAAATTAGGTGTTTAAGGTACATAATACCAGGGGCTCAGAAGCTGACTGTAGCAGGGTGTTGCATGTAGAGGAGCACTTCCGCAGGAAGGGATCAGGCCTTTCCCATCCAGGAAACCCTTCCCATCCCTCTTGGAAGGGCCATTTTCCAATGATGCATAGAGTGCTCACCACCAGCTGACTCCCTTCGCCCCAGGGATGTCTGGTAAAGTGGGTAGAATTCAGCTGCCAGAATAAAACAGGACTACACTAAAATGGCTTGGGCTTTTGATATAATTTTGCGTGTTAATTTGGCCTTTTCAGCAGCATGCAATATTAATTACGTGCAGCTTTGATGGACTCAACATCCTAATGCCTCCTTTTGTAAATCATTCCCTTTAGGAAATCAGTATATCAGAGCTACCAAGTTAAATGAGTTCATCTAAAAATAGTCAAATGTTGACAAGATTTTTAGTAAAGTTTAACTACGGAAACTTTATAAAATGAAAGCAGGCCAAAAGTGACAGAGGCGTACAAATCCCCTCATAATCTTTAAAAATCCCTTTGTTTAAAAAGTAGCATTCTTGACTCACTAAGACTGCATTAAGTTGTGCAAGGCTCTTCTTTTCGCTGAAGCCTTGTTGGATGTTAGCCCTTTTTCTTTGATTTATAGTACCTCAAAACATCTGGGTAGTCATTGACTACTCTGTCAAAATACAAGTTTAGGTATTTAAAGGCACTTTGACATTTAACTCCGGTATGCCAGGTAGCTAAAGGCTGCTACGAGATTCTGCTGGTAGTTTTATACTGTAGTCGGTAAGATTTTCTTTAATGGGTGGCCCTTCTCCCTCAAAGTCCTATAGAAACTGAGTTTCATTATTGTGTGACAAAAAAGACTAATTTCACTTTTCCGTGCCCTGAAGCAGTCATGAGAGATGTTGACATTCAGGCACTGCATCCAGAGCCAGAATATGTTTTCTTAACTAATATTTGCTGGAGTGCCCTGTGTTTCCTGGAGCCCACTGCAAGGAAAGCAGGTGGCTGCTCCTTCACACATCCTCTATGGGGGACCCAGAGCTCATGCCTGGCTGGACCCTATGGGTGCAGTTCGTGGTGGAGTTCATCTGATAACTTTCAGATACGGTTGATGTGCACCATTGCTTGAGATGCTCACTGTCAGTACCATAGTCTGTCTTAAAGTGACTTTTTATGCTAGTGGTCTGTGTCCCAGATTGCCTGAATACTCCAATTTTAGCAGCACAATTTATTTTTCTGGTTAAAATATGGTAAAATGCGGCTGTTGGCACTACAGCACATTGGACTTCATCTCTGGATGAGATGGGGGTTTGTACTCTGCCTTCCCCAACTGTGCCCAGGTGCTGTGCTCTCCCTGAATCACATGGTCCTTCAGAACAGGTGATGTATCATCCTCCACTCTTTACTCCTGGTACAATTTAGTATGTAATGAATGGATAAGGAATTAAATCAGCTCCTTATATTCAGCCTGTATTTCTGTGCTTCGCAGAAGACTGGGTCTGGTTTCTCTAGTAGCTGCAGCTATGAAAACCATCATTGAGCACAAATCCAAGGCTCAGAGCTTCATTCTGACTTCAGGACTACAACCTGGCTTATATCCAGTCCCGTGAGCATTTGCTGTTGCTGGCAAAAATACAGTAAAGCAAAAACATCCAAGATTAAACGTCAGCCCAAGAGATTGGCAAACAATCTTCTTCACACAAAGTCCATGCTACTGTGGTCACACTGGGAGAAAGTTAACTTTAATCATTGAGGGGCTGGTGATGCCCCTTTTTCAGTTACAGTGCTCCCTACCTGGCAGTGCAGGCAGGTGTTTTCCCCTAGAAAAAGCGATTACAAGGAGAAAATGAGAGAATTGAAGGGGTAAAATTGTACCAGAAATATATCCTATAATTTGGGATAAAAAATCCTCTGCTGGGAAAAAAACTTTTTTCCCACTGTGAAGAGCTTTACCAGGTCAAGTCATCATTATGCTACATCACAGTGAAGATAAAGTAAATTATCTTTGCTGTGATGCTTGTCCCAAGGTGGCTTATGCTCAGCAGTGAGCCATTAAAAATGCAGAAAGAAATATGTTGGGTTTGTTATCTCCTTCTTCAGAATAAATAAAAAAAATATTGTTTTATAATGCACACTCATACTTGGACCATGCCTACGGTGTGTGTTTGACTGCTTCTTTTCAGGGAGGCCTTGATCTTTGGGGAAATATGGGAATGCACTTTCAATAGTGGTGGCTTGTCAGGTGTTTAAATCCTTGTCCTAGCAAGGAGTCTCAGGAACATTTTCTCTTCCAGGCTTAGCTACAACCATTACCAGTAAGGCAGAGTATGGGCTTGCTCTGCTGACAGCATTAGGAAGAGCAGACAGCTGTAATCTCATAGTTATACAGTGATAATGGTCCTGCAAGAACATGTAATACTGCCAAAAATGAAATAGTCTGAGCCTGAAAAATGTTTGAAAAATGTTTAGATAAGTTTTTAGGAGGGATTTAAAGGATTTAGCAGGAAGGAAAGTTATACGCTGAAGACGATAAAAACAGTTGCAAGACAGTGGGTTGCACAGAATATGGAAGAACAACAGTGGGAGGGCTCTAAAGAAGCTGCAATGAAGACAGAAGACAGAAGCAATGTATTTTTCTGAAGAAAAAGCGTGTACAGGCAAAGGATGGTTATAGTAGATTATGTTTCTGTTATATATTAAGAGATGTTACTGGGTGGAAACTCTGTGTAATGTGGCAAGCACCCCTTAATAGGGATGCAGTAATCCAGTACATTTATTCTCTGGTGCGTTGCAAACATATTGACACAGCAGATGTGTAACTACCAGCACTGGAACATTGTGTTGGGCAATGTTCATTGCTGCGTCAAAAGCTTCCTTCTAATAAGGAGAAAACCAGCGTGGCCTGCAGGCCACTGCGAGTGGCTACTTTCTCTCCAGCTCAGATTTGCTTTTTAAATGATTTTTAGGTATTTGATCTCAAGAACATGATCTAAACCAACTCCCTTCTCTGGGTCTTTGGTCACTGCAATGAGAACTCAACGTGGTGCCTTTTCCAAATAACACAGTAGAAGTTCTACTCTTTATAGCCAGATGATTACTGCTGTATTTATTTAATCTCTGCCTTACACTCCATGCTTTCTTCAGCTTATTTAATTTCTTTTACACATTAAACATACAGCTTAAACTTGGTCACCGTGAACCAGGGCTCTGTTTTACTGCAGAGGACCAGTACCTACAGCAGAAATCATAAGGTAGTCACTGAGGGTAGAGCTAGTCTCTTCTACTTTTTGTGTCTGCATTATAGACGTCAGATTCTGGCCAGCTTCTCTAGAGCTCTTCAGTAGTCACTGGAAAGAAAACAGCATTTCTGGAGCGATTCATGGGTTTAAGCATCTGCTTTAGTATGTGAAAAGTCATTTCCTAAACATGGCTGCCGTTTTCTGTTGTCTGTGAATTAGCTTTTGCTCACAGGTAAAAATACAGGTAGCAGCTCTAACTAGGGCTGAACGCCAGCCTGAGTGTCCCTGTAGGTGTACACATGAAACCATTTAAATTGCATTTCAGAGTGTAGCTTTAGCATAAACTGTGTGACTGATTTCCTGTGTTGTGGTCTTCCAGCTTTAGACTATTGGCAGTGTTTGTAAACAGCAGGCATGCATTTAAGCCAGCCCAAGCATGCTGTATTCTTCTGCTCCATTAAAATATTTTTTTTTATTATTCATATAATTATAACCTTTCAGCAGAAGCTCAGAGCAGAAATAGCACTTTGACAGGTGCCTGTGAAACATTCTTCACTTCATCATCCATGTTTGAAGTAGGTATTTAGCTATTCAGATTTGTCAGCTAGCAGCCCATTTTTCAGAAGCAACGTAAGCACCAACAATATTTGGTTCGGAGTATTTGGTAAATGCACTTATATATTTGGTAAAACAGTGAAAAAATCTTTCTATATATTTGATGAAACCTCTGTAGGGTGTAACTGACTCTATAGGGCTGTGTCAGGGAATTTTGTATTAACCACATGAAGCATTCTGTTTTCACTCAAGCAGATGTAACTGTTTTCAGTCTTACTCTATGAATGCCTTGTACTCCTCCCTTTGGTATTTATACATTTGTAGCAGTTAAAATATAACTAAAAATTCTACTGTTACTAAAGTCTTGCAGAAAGGGAAGAAACCAATGCAGCCCTGCAGAATCAGAAGTGAGAACAGAAAATGTTCTATAAACCATTTAATGGTTTTAGTGTAATTATAATACTAACTTAATTAGTATTTAATATTAACATTTCCTTTCTGTGTACTTATGAATTAAGTCTGGAAAGCATCTTAAATGCATAAACTTAGTTTTTAGGTGGTTACTTAATTCAACCATAACTTGTGCATAGAGCTGGTCCTGGCTGGTGCCCTGTGGAGTGGTGGTTTGAGGTCTCCTGCATTCAGGAAAGGTTGCTTCTCCAACCCACTAAGGGGACTTTTCAGGGACACTGCATTATGACTGCCTGACTGCCATCTTCCCCATTTGTATCTTTGGCCTAGTGAAAGACTTAAAAAGTATGTAAGCTCTGCAGAAGTAAAACCACTTTTTGAGGTTTATTTTGCTTACATTTCTGTTGGATGTCATTGGAAAACCGATCGATTCCATTGAATCTCACTTGAGAGAGTTGCTGTCAATACTATAGTGTTCTTCCTCAGTTTCAGACGCACGTGTTGCATGAGTACAGACATGAGCATGGATCTATCTTTTTTTAATTAGAATTTATTAAAAATATATCAGACAGAAATAGCATTGGAAGACACAGCTTGCTGCAAATTCCGTGTGTGCAGAGAGAATATCTGTTCTGGCCTCTGGAAGAAAGCCATCCATCTTGGCAGAGGTTTGTCACCTGATGATGGATACAGAGATAAATGCCTGAAGGATCTTCTGAGCCCAAAGGGTCTTCTGAGTAGCAAAAAAGACAGCAAAGTGTCTTGTGAAGACAGCAAAGTTTGTTCTTCTTACAAACCTGGCAGACCGTTTGGAGATCCTTATTAAATTTTCCTGCATCATTACCAAGACAAGCAAACAGCATTGGTGTAGCAAGGTGCAGTGGCCCAAAACCATCACCAGCTACACCTTTGCAAAACCCTTCATTAAACCCACAATTTCTAGATTTTAGTATTTAAATTAGTATCTTCAGTATTGCTGCTCCATATCATCCATACCCATAGTTTTGCCATGTCATGTGTGAAAAGCTAGTATTTTCATTCTTTTGAAAACAATAGGAAAATCATTAAAAGGAAACATTATCAGAGGGACCTTGACATACTTGAGAGACGGGCCCGTGCAAACAACATGAAGTTCAACAAGGCCAAGTATAAGAACCTGCACCGAGGTCGGGGCAATCCCAGGCACAGCTACATGTTGGGCATGATTGAGCAGCCCTGTGGGGAAAGACTTGGGGGTGTTGGTTGACAAGAAGCCCAACATGAGCTGGCTTCAGTGTGAGCTCACAGCCCAGAAAGCCAACCGTATCCTGGGCTGCATCAAAAGGAGCGTAACCAGCAGGTCAAGGAAAGGGATTCTCTCCCTCTACTCTCACCTCTATTCTGGAAGTGTTTGAGGCCTGGCTGAATGAGAATTTGAGAAACCTGATCTAGTGTGTGGTGTCCATGCCCATGGCAGAGGATTGGAACTAGATGGATCATTAAAGTCCCTTCCAACTAAAACCATTCCATGATTCCATGGTACTGTAATAATGTCAAGCACAGGCACATGCACACAGATTTATGATCTAAGGATGCTGCTGTGTTTCTGCAGCTCACTTGCACTCCTGCACACATCTTTGTGTGCTCTACCCTTGTGCTCACCCCGTCTGCAGCAGCCTTCAGCTTGTGCTAAGCCCTGCTTTGCATGCACAACTGCATTGCACGCCACAATCAATCACTGTTAGCCTTTTCCATTATTTCTCAGTGTTTGAATTATACATGGGGAGATGTAGGAGGAAAAAGGAGCAAGAACAAAAGAAGGCTTTCTCTTCTCAATTGAAGCTTTATTTAAAACCCTATCTATAATCTGTAACAACCCATTAAGGTAAAAAATTTGGTCATAAACAAGGAAAAATTGGCTCTTCTTCATGCCATAATACCTTTGTAACAGCAGCAGTTGCTGAGTTTCAGCAAAAACTGTGCTTTTTCTCCCTTCGTGTCCATCTTTTCCATCAGCTCTGGGATTAGGGGCTGCAATTGCTGTCTGCCAGGGGCTTGAGCCAGTCTTTGGAAAGGTTTTTGCCTGGGCTTCAGCTTGCAGTTGGATTTACTGATCCCATACAAAAGTTCCCCCCAAAGTGTGCTGTTCCCACTCAGCCACGTGCTGGGAGGTGACAGCTCTGCCCCCAGAAAATGGATGTTTGGCAGTTGGGATGTTTTGAATTTGCAAATGGGCAAAGTAGAGTTTGGTACAGGGAATGGGAAGATACAGTTGGGAAATACAGAAAGAAAAAAGTACTGTCCAAAGTGACTTTTGGCCAGATATTGGAAGATTATTAGCCCCTGAGTTAGGTTAACCTGAAGATGGGAAAGGTCACTGGCTTGATTTAAGCTGCTGCCCTTGCTCAGGCCAGCCAGCCTCAACTTACAGCTCAGTAAAATCTTCATCATCAAATTTTGTGTGTTGGATAGTGGAGGGCAGGGGGACAGGGTGAGCATCTCGAATTAAACCACAAACCTCCCTAACTGTGTGTAATTCTGGTGCATTATCACTCCCCACCCCTTTTTTGCCTCTTTGTCTTGCTCCCACTCTTCTGCCAGTGTGGGAAATACAAAGCAAGACCACAATCCCTTTCCATGGGGTACATGTTTGTGTTTGTAATTTGGAGGTACACCTTAAGTACTGAATAAATAACTCTTAAACACCACCTTGCTGTACAGCTCTGCCTCTATAATAATAAGTTCCTTATTTGTTCAGGAGTTAAGGTGAGTAATCCATCATCCAAGTGCCTCAGGGCCAGCTGGAGAGCGAGGCAGGTATTTACAGTGATCCTCCATGAAATTAGCTGCAGCCTGATAGAAGGCCCTGCCACTGATGTGTGTTAGTCCTTCATAAAATCTCACCCCAGAGGCCGAGGAATAATAGTCATAGTAAAAACCATTTGCGGGATGCAACTGCCAGCCACAACAGGGATTTTTGAACAGCCCCGTTAAGGCTGTGGGATGCAGAGACATGCTCAGCATCTGTAAACCAGCTGCTGCCTTTACACTGTTTGTGAAGGATTTGCTAATTTTATGTCTTCAGTTTAGTGCCTACCTGCTGACACCTCATTTACAGCTGCTGCTGAAGTCTGTCATCTTTGGCTCAGGCACCTCAGGAAAGTGCAGGTCAATCCCTTGGGCCCTGTGAGCATCTTTGTGGCCTCCTCTGGACTCTCTCCAACAGATCCACATCCCTCATGTTGTGGGCCTCAGAGCTGGATGCAGCACTGTGGATGGAGTCTCCAGAGCAGACTAGAGGGGCAGGATCACCCCCTTCAACCTGCTGGTCACATCGCTGGTGATGTAGCCCAGAATATATTTGGCTTTCTGGGCCGCTGGGTTATGTTGAGCTTTCATGGCCCCTAAATTTTAGTTCTGCTATAGAGATCTAGGAATTGGGGAAATACATTCAACAATAGATTGGGTGGGGGGAGAGGGAGGGAGAAATTAGGTGTAATTCCTACTTGGAAGCAGTAACTGTTGTTTTCAGTTGATATAATCTGTGTTTTTAAGCAAGAAAATGCTGGGAGCTGCACCTCATCTGCTCTGCCCAACATGTTGAAACCTCACGCTAAACTGGACCCTTCACTCTTGTTACTCGGCTTAGACAGCAGCTGGTTAGAGCTACCATAGGAATGTGGTTTGAAAGAACAGTAGCATACACCTTTGCTTATATGGTTTGACAGAACAGTAGCATATATATTGAAATAACAGTAGCATATGCCTTTGTATATATCCTACACTGCATGATTGTCTACAGTCATTTTAGTTTCCAGTGCTTCAGGAGTTCCTGCAATCACAAGTCAGACTTTATAGTTTGTGTGCAAACGCTGATGTTGCAGTCACCACACAGTCTGTTTCAGCCCATGGATATCAAAGCTCACAGGGAAGTGTCAGCAAGAGGTTTCTCTTCCTCTCATGTACAGACCTCAGCAAAGGCATTTTTATTTGTCATATAACTGCAAGGTGGCACAGGAAGTTTAGTTGCTGCAGAACACCCGAGCCTGTCCACAAAGGAGGTTGCACGTGTGGTTTTCTGCACTTAATTAGCCCAGTGGCATGAAGAAGTTTCTAACCAGAAAAGCATAAGCAGTTTTCACTATATTTCTACTTCTAATATGTTAAACGGCTGAGTGGGATGTTCAGGTGAAACTAAATATGAGAGCCGTGCCAAGAAATCGACTTTTGTCCTGAAATGGAGATTCCTGTTGTATTAAGGTTATTTTTCAAAAGGATAAGAAATTAATCACGCGGCGCTAGGCTGGCGTGAAGGTCGGGGAGCTCCCCATTCCACTGCAGTATTGATGGGGCTGTGTCAGAGCGGTCTGGAAGATGGACGGGCTGCCCAAAACGGGTACCATGTTTCAGTAATTAACTTCTGTTACCTGCTGCTCTTGTTCTTCTACCTGGAAAACACTTTCAGGTATCCTTTACATAGCTGACTTGGAACATCTTCATGAATCTGTTAGGCTCTAAGTGTATCTCAAGTGTGATGAAGATAATATGATTAATGGTAAACAGGATTGAGGAATAGATACATATTCATGGATTAGATGAGAAAATAGAATGTAAATAGAAATACAATATGGTTCTCTGTTTCAAATAGAAGATCTTAAAATATTGCTGCATACACTCAGGTAGGAATGGGTTTGTGGTGGAAATTAAGCTACTGGCTTATAAAGGTCTGAATTATTTCTATGTATTTCTAAGAATCCAGTGTTTCCTTTAACCTATTTTAAAAGAAGGAGTTATTTTAATTCTTTTGTGGGGGAAGAGGGGAAGTGTTCTGTTGAGATGATTAAGAAATTATAAGGCCTCAAATTTTCAGAATGGTTATTTTTAGGTTCATGCTTTACAGAACAATTCTGTTAGCTGAAAGAAGGGACAGGCTGAGCTTGTTTGTAGGAAACACCAGCACAGGAGTATGCAGGGATGAATGCCAGTATGATGTGTAGGCTCTTCAGTCCCATACACCTTACAGGACATTTGAGAAAAAGAAGATGGGTACTTTAAAAATGCACCTGTAGTTTTGAAAGGTGTTGTGAGTGATGAGCTCTTTACTTCATTCACAGGCAGTTGGCACAGTAATTTGCCAAAGTTGTGTATTTTGGAGATTATTATAGCATTTTCTCTCATCTGCATAGCTTCTGCTGAAAGAAATTGTGTCACTATTTAAAGGAGTAAAGGATGAAGAAGTGCTAATGAGCACAATTAGCTTGGCCTTTCACAAAATGCTTGATGAGGTTGGATGTCATTAGAGAAGCAGAAAATACACATGGAAATGGTGCCTTGGATTAGAAACCAGCCAAGGAGGAGGCAGTGTGCAAATTGTTGGGATCCAGCAAAATGTTTTACAGCGATCCCATTCCAGTTACAGGTTGTTGGGATCATTTTCTGCTTGAAGAACTGATGCTTTCAGTACCTGATTTGTCCCTCCTTTTCCATGCAGATGTGGTGGTTTGGGGAGCATGAGAGCAAGGAAGGGTTTCCAGCCCCTGTAGTTCTTGCAGTGTTGCATCAAGAATGAAACATGGATCTCTGCTGTTTGATTTTATCTTTGCTTATCTTACAGATAAGCAGTGGATAATTAGATTTATTTTCATGGCTTTGGATTAGAGTTGGCGGATCACTTGGAGGGCACACAGAGGTGGCGTTTCACCATGTTGATTGTCTCACATCACTTTTTATCCCCATTCCTGGCCACTAGGAAGCAAGAAGCTCCCTTACCCTTCCTCATATAGTTAGCCATGGTGTTCTTCTCAGTCTTGTCTATTCCCCAGGCTATAATCAAAGTTTTATTTGCTTTGCCTGGGGGGTATGTGCAGAGCATGTAAACTAGAAATTCAGGAGACACATGTCTGCTCTCAACGGGAAGAGCTGAGGCAGATGGGCAAAGAGGACAGATATTAATGGTAAAACCAGCGCATACCTGCTCTGAAAGCTACTGAAGTCTTATTGTTTAGGATTTGAAGGCCCTGCAAGGCAAGTGGAAATGCAGATCTATAAACTAGAAGGAAGCTGCATGCAGTGCAAGTTGCTAGTGGGGAGTAAATATAAATCTGGATTTCTGTTTATCCTGCTTTTTGTACTGCTCTGAGTCATTCTGTTTCCTTCCGGAGATTACTGAAGCTCGAAAATACCAATTCTTGCTTAATTATTGTGTGAATTCAAGCTTGAGCACTGTTAAAAAAAGATGGGAAAGGTTCTTTTGAGTTGTATTTTTGTTTGGTTTTTCGTCACCCCAACCAAGTAAATACTGAATTCTTGACCTACAGACACCTTGAATGCATTTTTGTTCAAAGGGTACAGCAGACTGCTCTCCCGTGTCAGGCATCACATAAGTGCTGTTGTACACCATCAGTTTGCGAAAGGGGATCCAGGCTCAATACAAAGCAGCTGCCTGGGTTGATTTAACATAGTTCCTATCCAACTTGGAGTCACCACTACAGCAGGACTGGTCTGAGCTGTCAGTTCTGTGCAAAGAGCTATGGAAAAGGTGGGGGAGGACTGGGAAAAGCAGCAAAAAGGCATGCGTGGGGAGGACAGCTGCTCAGGAGGAAAAGCCTTGGCCAGGGACTTCGGCTATTTAAGAGTGTGAGGTAGGGGCAGGGTGGAGGTGTGATTTCTCACCAAGAGACAGGCAAAAATTCAGGGTTTAAGAGAGTGATGAAGGGGAAGAGCAAGAGGTTACATGTGCTGATGTCGTGAAAGCTGTGGAGCATCAGAGACTTGGAATACAGAAGGAAAGCTTGGCAAAGAGGGAGAAGTGAGGTGGTAAGCACCTGGTGAGATTAACTGAGATTTTGCAAATGGATAGGATAAAATGAGGACACTGATAGACTTTCCAACCACTACGGGCCCTCCAGAGCCCCAGAGCTCTGGTCCTCATCCTGAGCTGCCTCACCAGCAGAGATCTGGAGCCTTTCTGGTGCCACGCGCAAAGCGCGATATGGCCAGCAGCTGCAGGGTGAGCTGGATCATGCCTGGGCTCTCAAATGCCTTTTAATGTATTAACCAGGTCTTGTTTGCACTCTGGTGACATTTATTCCTTTCAATAAAGCAGTTATCTAAAAACTGGTAGAGCCGGTGCAGCCTTGACTTTTACAAGGTGCCTTGTCTGATACTAAAATACACCACCAATAATCTTACCTGCTTAAAACCCCCCTATCTCTGCAGCCAGTAGAGTACAGGTTTTAAATTTTCTGGTGATTTTCTTTGTAAACTGCTCAGCAGGGTATTATTGAGGCAGCTGCATCGAGGGACTAATATAACATGTGTTCTCAATTTTGGACCCGTTATGCTGGGAATTTTCCATTGTGCAATTGCATTAGATCTGAGGCAGCTGACAAGAGCATGATGTTTCCTGACTCTACACAAGGTTAAGTGACTGAAATAAAAATAGATGGAAAAGAAAACAACATAAAGTAAGTTTGCTTTCTCATGTAACGGCAGGCAGTAGCATGAGGTCATGGACTTAATGATAGCCCAGCCATCAGTCAAGGACCGTGAAACAACTGATGCTACCTGAATCACTTTGGAAATGATCTTCTGTTTCAGATGCTCATTCTTTTTCATTCACACAGATCATATAACCAGGAAGACTGTGTTCAGTCAGTGTTTATATAAATTGTGGTAATAATTACTGTGTATGTGAAGCATTTTACTTGTTAAATGCCAGGCCTGTAGGATTTTATTTGCAATATTTTCTTTACCAGGAAACAATTTTTAACATTATTTGTAGGAAAAATACATGCTGGGCTGATATCAGGAGAAGGTGAGGGCAATCTGCGGAGCAGGAGGGTGGTCTTGTGTATGGGAGAGTTGATGAATTTACAAACACAGATGTCAGGCCAGGACGGCAGCTACAGGTACAGCCGGAGCAATGACCTCCTGAAAGCGGTCTCAGCAGTCTCCTGAGCCTCACAGCCTCCTGCATGGCCGTGAGTCTCTGTCCCACAGCACTCCAGGATCCCTCTGGAATTGTGTTTGGCTCTCTTTTCCCATCCAACAGGGCTTTCACTTTTGCCCCCGTTTTGCATCTCACAGGTTTTGCTTGCAACCCAAATTGCAAAGGCAGCTGTTCCATTTCTGTCTGAAGTTCAGACCAGCTTCAACAGGTACCAGCCCTCCAGTCTTGTGCAGATTGTTAGCATAATGCTGCTTGAATGTTTGTTAAGAAAAGTTTCATAAATAAAAGCAAAGAAGGCTCCCATTTAGTGCTGTGATTTTCCTCCTGAAGCAGGACTTTACGCATTTGCAGTTACTAGCTTTTGTTCAGGTGGAGCATGAGGCGCACCCAATGCTAAATCCCATTTTGTTCTGCTTAAATGACCACCTGCCCCCCACTCCAGTAGTCTGTTCCCTCATTATTGTTTTGTTGTCTTTGTAGTTTGGATACTGGTGTTTTCACCACCAAGTCCTCTGAGGCTGGAACAGGTCTGTTCTCCAGGGTGCTAAGGCTGGGCATCCTGCACCCGAGCAGGGCAGGCATCTACCCAGTGGGTGCCCCTTCCAGCACAGCCTCCCTCACACCCTCTAATGAAGTCTCAGTCATCAAGTTGTGCAGTTAGCAGGGGGCTTTAGCAACAAATGTGAAACTATGTCCATTTAGGTCTGCAATGTGTCAGTCAGTTGCAAAAAATAATATATATACTTATATATATTACCGTCTTGTGAAAAAATAGCTTTGGTTTATTGCTGTGCAAGACAGACCATTACACTAAAAATAAATCTTCAGAACATAGTGCAGCTAAACACAAATGGTTATTACTGGCTTTTTTATTTATACTAGTCATGGGATATTTAACTACTGACATGGGAACAGCAAAACATAGTTTCTAACTCTGGTTTGGACAGCAGTGCAGCAAGCAGCAGTGATGAGAATTTAGCTTGAAGGCCACAGAGTGTAGACTTAAACCCTAATATATCTCCCCAAGACCAAACCCAGTGATCAGGATACCACAGATGGCAGGCAGTGAAAACACCCTGTTGCTGATGTTTTCATTAAAACTCCATCTTTGTCTGATCTAAAGGTACAAGCAGAGACATGTTTCTTTGTGACGCTGCTGTTGGTTGCATTTCATCACTGGGGCCCTTGGTCAGGCAGGCCACATGCTGCTTCCACAGTGCTCATTTTAAATTAATCATCACATGTAAATTAACAACAGTGGTGAAAACTCAACCATGTGCTTCTCTGCTCTACCTAAAAGGAAAAGAAAGCTGTCAATAAGTTAATTTTATTTACTATTGAAGGATACCAAAGTCCCTCTTACACCAATTTTAGCAGCCCTGTGCAATCTGAATTGACTGCCAGGCATGTTCCCTTTTAATGTTTGCTAGTCTGTATCTAAAAACTTCACTTGCCATCTTTCAGTTCTAAAGCATGAATGAAGTTGTGATGTCTGGTCCAAAGCCCATGCGAAGAGTATTTGGAATATTCCCGTATTTCTCTCTAGAAGGAATATACATTCCTCCCATAAAGCTGGAGGTTTTATGAATACAGCTCACACTCACTGGAAAGCAAAAGTACAGAAAAGAAATGGTCTTAATAGGATCTGCTTCACTCAACATTCATTCCACTGCATCAGTTAAATGAGGAAAATAAAACTATAGCATTTGAACTTGAGAAGCAGCCAATTTTTCTAATACTGTCCTTCCACTTTAGCCAGCAAATAGTCAAATAGTATGCCTGCAGGATGTGGTGGTCAATGACTGATTACGTTTTCTGTGTATTTGAAAGTTAAAGTAATTAACAATGACAAATATTTTCATTTTTTTCAATATAAAAACTTTAAAACTGGCCTCAGCTCTTGAGGGGATGAGGGGAGAGAGCTGTGTTTTACCCCTGCACGGTCTGCTGCAGCACTAGCAGTTCAGGAAAGCAGTGAGTGGGCTCTGGGGCTAATTTGTGCTTTTCCCTTACAATTTTCCTTGGCCATTGGGAAAAGCCAGTGCCCAGATGGAGACTGGGAAGCACTCCCCACTTCAGCCCCTCTCTGACATTATCAATAGGAAGAACATCTTCCTGATAAACATTTAGAGATATATGTATATATATCCACACACACATACACACCCCATATATCTGTTTTGCTTCCCATTCCTTTCTATTTTTTCCAGGCACAACCTGCTTGATCGCACTGTTGTCAGATAAAGAACTCACAGTGGCCAATGTTGGAGATTCGCGAGGAGTCCTGTGTGACAAGGATGGGAATGCTATTCCCTTGTCACATGATCACAAGCCCTACCAGCTGAAAGAGAGGAAGAGGATTAAAAGAGCTGGTAAGTTGCAAATGTTTTGCTTTGGATTGAGGTTCTCTACTCTGTCAGTAAACACAGACTTTTCCCCTGAGAGAGACTGAAAAGTACCAGACTTGAGGCATCAGCAGATGAAATCCAAACTAGATGATCTTTCAGGTCCCTTCCAACCCAAACCATTCCATGGTGCCAGAGTAAGAAGAGCAGCCTTCATCTTCAACAGCCAGTTGAGCATGCCAGCCACTTCCCTTGTGATCTCTGTAGGGAGCAAATTAATAAGCAGCAGCACCACAGGCTTCTTGATGCCAGACCGTGTCAGCAACCTTTATGTGAGAGGCTGGGTCTGAAGCTGAGTGAGGTTTAGTTCCTCAAATAAGCACAGCATGAATCTAATTCATCAAAGCTATTTTTTGTTCCCATATAGTGGCTGCTAATGAGCACAAACATGTAAATTGTAGCAGGAGTGTAGGAAAAGAACACAACAAACAAACCTTTCTGCAGTAGGTCTGTGAGTTTAGCAACCTCCTGGGTGAAAAGTTACATTTGGACCATCAAGTTTAATAGCCAATTCTCCATGAATTTGTCAATATCTCTTTTGAACCCATTTCTGGTTTGGCTCCCATGGCAGCCTGCAGCAGCAAATTGGTGAAGAAAAAGGGCTCCTCTCGTTTGTGTTAAATCTGCCAATGAGCACTGCCTCCAGAGAGGCATTGCCTCACTGCCTGCCAGATCATCATCTGTAAAGTTGAAATAGCAAGTATTTCCCTAGGCATAAACCCATTCTAAAACCTACATGTTATCCACATGCTCACACCATCATAAACACCCGTGCATGTGCAATGTGTACTATCCTGTTTGCCTTGTCATCAAGGAGGTGTAAGAGCAGCGGGGATCCTTCCTGCTGGTAGATAGAGAACCGAGCTCATGTATGTTCCCCAGAGAGAACTCTACAGACCCTAAGAAAAAGGAATAGGAAAATCTTGGTCTCACTTTGCTTCAGCTTAGCACTTGGGGGATGTATTAATAAAATCTGGAGATTTGCCTGTAAAAGTGCTTCTCTCTTAGCCAAGCCCAGGTCCTCTGTGCAACTGTTCAGTTACAGAAGACTTCACTTAGGAGAAAAAAATAATTGTATTATTTCATTTGTCTAGGAGTGAGGCTTTACAACACA
This sequence comes from Psittacus erithacus, assembly GCA_009867235.2. Lineage (NCBI taxonomy): Eukaryota > Metazoa > Chordata > Aves > Psittaciformes > Psittacidae > Psittacus > Psittacus erithacus. The sequence continues at coordinate 16,656 of WYDI02026724.1, read as the reverse complement.
CCAACATGTAAAATTAACCTGGATTTTTGCAGGAGTTTCCAGCTTGGGAAAAAAGTTGCTTTAATAGACAGATAAATGTTGTAACTACCTGCAAGTAAACAAGAAACAAGAAAAATTCTATCTAGCCTCGTGACTTAATGAATTTGCTTCTCTGTTCCCTATTGCATCATTGTATCATCATTGTTAGTATGGCCGTAGTGCTTAAAAACATGCAATCCAGTTTAAACTACTCCTGGATACTTTATGTGGCCTACATTGCTACTGTGACAAGTACCTGACTTTTCCACCATCTGGATACTTTCTTGTCCTGTAGAACTCAAGAAAGCGGCAATAACCACAGAATTATGTTACATTTTGGTTTTCCAGCATTACATTGCGCTATCAAGGTGCACTGCCCAGTGCCCTGTATGTAGTTACAATGTGACTTCAGGTTTGTGTTAGTAGGATTCGATTTCATTTAAAGCAAAATCATACAGCCGCAGCTGCCAAAATACTCTTCTTAACCACATTCTGATATAAATCAGCTTGAGGCAGCCTGAAACAGCAGCTCAAAGAAAAGCCTGACTTGCCCTCTGTGCTTCAGCTGGGTGTTAACATGAGGATCACAACTCTAACCTAATCCATCATTTTTGGCTGCTGTGGTGGATGTTGAACCTCGCTGCTTGCTGCTGTCAGTGGGCAGTGGATGGGGAAAGAATTCATTCCATCTCCTTTCCCCAGTTCCAGCAACTGTGCACAAAGTCTTAGTCAACCCACAACCAGAAAAAGAAATGTCCTTTTATCAGTCCAATGGGACTCAAGCAGCCCCAGAAGCCGCTGCTCAGGTTTCTCTTGGGAGTTCCACAATGCAGTGAGAGGCCACTGGTACCAAAGCTCACAGCCAGATTCCAAAAGGAAAGTCATCAGCTAAGAGCACAGGGCAGGGCCCTCCATTTTGGGCCGAGGTGCCACATCCTGTGGAGTTACTGCCTCTGAAGTGTGGCAGTTCAGTTCACAGCACCCACCAGTCATGGGCTGTTGTCAAGCCTAGGTGTTGTTTTCACAAGAGGCTGGCTGATGCATGCTCACAGGTGCTGTGGTGCTGATCATCTCGCAGCTGAAGGAGACCAGGGTCCTTCCATTCTGACCTGTTCCTGTGGGAAGGGGAAATGCATGTCCTGCAATACAAGGATGTTGGTTTCCCCAGAAAACACAAGGAAACTCCTCCTTATCAGGAGCTTGAGCAATGTATATAGTACCGGTGTAAGACAGCAGCCTTGAAACAGCTATGGTTTTGGCTTGTGGAGAAACACTGAGTTGTAGAGCCACAAGGTGACAGTCACTGATAAAAATTAAGTCATTCACCTTGAACATAATCCTCTGAGCTCAGTTCTCACTAACACGCAAAATGTTTGAGTGATTGCCAAAAAGCTTCTATTTCTTTAATGTCTTTCCTTCTCCAGTGGCAGCCAGCACTGCAGAATGTTTACGTTTCCAAGAGCATTCTGTATGGGTGGCTTTATAAAAGAAAATATTAGAAGTGTCAATAGACACTTCAGCAAACCACAGGAATTCAACTTGTGCTGTAGGCAGTTCCAGGTGCCACATGAGAGTGGCACTGAAAAGCCACTTTGTGCATGTAAGCACAACCTGCAGAGGCTACAGTAAGCACATACAGCGAGTGCACAGCATCAGCTACCTGCTCTGCAGGTACCATGAGGTGTACAGGCCTTGCTATCATGTGGAATCACAGAATGACTTGGGTTGGAAGGGACCTTAAACACCATCTAGTTACAACCCCTGCCATGGGAAGGGAGATCTTCCATTAGATCAGGTTGCTCAAAGCCCTGTCCTACTTGGTCTTGAGCACCTCCAGGGATGAGGCAGCCACAGCTTCTCTGGACAGCCTGTTCCAGTCTCACAACCCTCGGAGGAAAGAATTTCTTCCTAATATCTCATATAAATCTCTCCTTTGTCAATTTAAAGCCGTTCCCCCTTGTCCTATCCCTACATGCCCTTGTATAAAGTCCATCTCCAGGCTTTTTGTTGGCCCCTTTAGGCACTGGGAGGCTGCTGTAAGGTCTCCTCAGAGCCTTCTCTTCCTCAGGCTGAACAAGCCCAACACTCTCAGTCTGTCTCCATAGGAGAGGTGCTCCAGCGCTCTGAGCATCTTTGTGGCCTCCTCTGAACTTGCTCCAACAGCATCCTTCTTATGTTGCTGCCCCAGAGCTGGATGCATTCTGGGCTGCAAGCGCATACTTGCACACTGTCCTCTAATTGTGTCTAAAATGTCTACATAAAACTGTCTCTTCTTAATTGTATTTTACTTCCCCTGTCATTCTAATACGTACGCATGATTACATACCAGTTACTATAGTCCTAATCACTTAAGATCAGAACTAAGCCCTGAGCTGGTGAGTAGGTGGCTGTGTAACATTCAAGCAAGGCACCCTCAAAGCCGCAGCAGCAGCTGGATGAGCCTTGTTTGACCTCGTATCTAAGAGGAGTTGCAGTCAGCTCACAAGTACTTCCTTTTCTTGACTGTGGAATGAAATGTCTTCATAAAAGAGACTCCGTATTCATGAAAACATCCAGCTAAAACGTTTCGTTTCTGCTGGTTTTAGCACAAATCAAGTTCCAAGCTTTAAAAACAGCAAATCATGACATTAAGTTTCACCTGAAAGCAGAAGGAATTTACAGATCAGATCAGCCAACCAGGAATGGAAATGCTCTTGTAAGATTTAGGGGACTGACAAATAGCACATAGGCTGAAAAGCAGAACTGAAAGCATGCTGAAAACTGCAAAGAACAAAGACATTTAAACGAACACCAAAGCAGACAGCTTGCGAATATAAAACATGACAGTTCACCTCATTTTGTCATACATTTTAATGTTCCATGTCGAGTGACTGGTTGTCACATATAGCAATATTGCTATGAACAGTGCAGACAGTGGCACACCAAGGTATGCAGGGGAATTGAAGATGCCTTGATTTTACTCTTGGACCTTGAATACTGTGTAGTTCCCTCCTTGGCACAACCCAGCTGTGTAGCGGCCAGGTGCTGGCTGTGTCGGAGTCACCAATTTCAGTGTAAAATGTGTCTCACTGTAATTAAACCCTAAATAAGACCATGTATTTTCAACTAGAAGTTGATCACTGTGATGGTAAAATCAGTCTGTCAAATCTCACATGGCCTCCTTCTGACTTGAAGTAAAATTTTGTGGTTGGTTTGTTCACAAGTTTTCGGTCCTTTTTGACACAGCTCATTCAAGGCAGTTGAACAGAACAGACTATAAATATTCTTGCACTTGCTTCTTTGCTTAAAGTGAGATCTGAGTCCTGCTGCAGGGTGTTTTCAGTGTTGTTTCCTTCATAGACCTGAAATCGGAAAAACATGAACTACACAGAAAAAGGAGGTTTTTACTGACACATGAATGTAAAGATTTGCTTTCACTATTTTTGTTTTAACACTGCCGTAAGGTTTCTATTGTACAGGAATACCTGTGCTCAGTAAGTAGTGGGTCTCTGTTGGGGAGCAGAGAGCATGAAGCTGCTTTGTTTGGAAGCAGAACCTTTCCTGACCTCTCTGCTTCAGCTGTGGCAGCAGCAGTAGCAGCCACAACCCAGCTCCTCCCTTCAGTGCTCCAAGATCTACTTGAAGGCATCTCCTGCTTTTTGAGTGTAACATCCGTACGCCTCATGATATGCAGGGTGAATTTTTTGGGTGGGTCTGGCAGGAGGCCAAACGAATGCTTTAACTTTGAAAAGACTTGTGTTAAGTGTTGGTGTTTCCCTCCAGGTGGTTTTATCAGCTTCAATGGCTCCTGGCGCGTTCAGGGGATCCTGGCCATGTCCCGCTCATTGGGAGATTACCCTCTGAAGAACCTGAATGTTGTCATTCCTGACCCTGATATTCTTACCTTTGACCTGGACAAACTGCAGCCAGAGTTCATGATCTTGGCATCAGATGGTCTGTGGGATGCTTTCAGCAATGAGGAAGCTGTCCGATTCATCAAGGAACGCTTGGATGAACCACACTTTGGTGCGAAGAGTATAGTGCTACAGTCCTTTTACAGAGGATGTCCTGATAATATAACAGTGATGGTGGTGAAGTTCAGGAATAGCAGCAAAACAGAGGAACAGTAATTACCAGTGGTTCTCTACCTTGCTCTGAACTTAAACGAAACTCTTAAGTTTTAAACATAGTAGAAAGCTCTAGTAAATACCATTAAGATTCTACACAACAGGAACAGATCCCTCTGGTCTTTGTTCTTTGCTTAACAAAAGGAGCAATACAACAAATACCTTCTGAGTGATTATAAGAATTAAGTTTGTTCACATGTACCTGTCTTCTGTGACCTTGCTGCTCCTTAGAAGCTAACTGTAATCTTCCATTTCAGAATTTTCCTCACAAATCTTGTGTAGACTTTTCCTTTGATCCCTTTCTTCTCATTTCTAGCAGTCAGAGGTTCATTTAGACATACAGCCGGGTCAGGGCCGTGCTGTCATTTAATAACAAATGATAGTGATGCTGCTCTTCACTCATAGATGGGACACCTCAGAATGATGCCGTCATGTTTCTCATCTCTTTTCTTTTTTAATCTGCAGTGATAAGGTTGTATAGGAAAAGATTTGTGATTATTGGCCTGGTATTGACATGAAGGAGGAAAAGAAGCCTTTCTGCTACCACAGAACTGGCTCTCTTGCTTTGTTTAACCTCGCCCTTCCCTTAAATAAATCCACACCAAGCATGTGATTAGGCATATCTACTGAATTACCTGAAGCCACATGTTTATTCAGTCTGTGCATTACTTCAGTAACATTCCTTCTATGCCATATTGTATTCAAACCAACTCATGCTAAACTTCAGCAAAATACCTTTAAGGCCTGACACCTTCTATATCAAAAAATAGCTCTGTTGTGATAGAAGAATGTTGGTCATTCCCAGAGACTCATGTTATTTTTCTGGCGTGGACTTTCCATAGGCATGTAAAGAAAGTAATGCAAGGTAAAGTTTACTTTGTTAGTGACTGTTTGGAAAACTAATGAAAACACGGCATTCCTGAGAGTGACCTAGGTGGAAGTCAGGGCTATTAATGACTTCCTTGTACCACTGCAGATTAATCGGTGGTGCTAATTCAGGGGGAAACCACTGTAGAATCATTCTTTGGTATAGTATATAAATGCCAGGCAGTGGCCTTGCACTGCAGAGATAAAAGCTTGTGTTAGGTCTAGGTAAAACTGTGTTTAGATCTAACTTTCAGTATTTAATTGTGTTTTGGAATCTGTGACTACTGTAATTTTAAACAATGAGTGTCAGAGTTTGCTCTACATCTGGTAACTCAGTTGCCTGCTTCATGACCGAGAGGCAGTGGTGGCAGAGTGGCAAGGCAGTGTGTGCTGAGGAACAGAGCCAGGGCCCAAGGTGGAGGTGAGTATTTCAGATGCCTGCTTTACTGGTATTGTGTTCTATAATAACCCTGGGGATTCCCTCCCTGCAAAATGTTGTCCTGGACAATCTGCTGAGGTCTCTTGTCTTCAAGGTGATGGAGGCTGTTGGTATTTGCATCCTGAGAGGAATCAGGGATGTAATGCATTGACTAACATCATCTGTTCCTTGGATAAAGATATAACATCACTTGGTTAAACAGACACCTGTTTCTCATCACCCATGCATAGAATTTTAGGGCAAGTGGCTTGCTGGTCCCCAAAATATCATGAAGTGTTGTGGTTGTGCTGAGCAGGTGTGTGTCTCAAGACAGAAATGAAAGAAGACAAATTTCTGCATGAGCAGAAATTCCCATCTTAGTCTTTTAATTTTCATTCCTAGGTTCTTTTCCCCAGGAAACTTCCCTCCTTTCATTTATTTGGAAAGTATCACAACTCTTAGTCAGATCTATAGCTACCACCAGCGCTGTTCAAATTGTATGGTATCCTCTAGCAGCCTCTTCTCACCCCAGACTCTGGGCAGAGCCTCTCGACTCCCAAGTAACAGACAAATGAAAAGCAGAAGTGTGAAAGTGTCCAGCATCCTCCAAAACCGGCAGGCCCCAGCCTGCACCGCTCCTTCCCTGGAGGACAAAGGCTGCGGACTTCTTAAATCTCTTGAACAGTGCATTCGGGGAATTTTAGATGCAACTTTGAGGTTAAATTGAGCAGCTAACAGGAAACGTTAATAATGACAGTGTGCTTCAGTTATTTTATTTTGAAAAGGTATTTGAGGTCAGAACGCTGTGAAATTAAATCCTTCTGTGATATTTTCATGGGAGTGCTTAATCATGTACTCAGTAATGCTACAGCAGCAGTATCGAAACTGTTCCTGGCAGAGCTCATGGTGCGTATTGCGTTTGCCTTTCCTTTCTCCTTCACAGATGATGTTTCTGTTGTACTGGCTTTTCTTTGGAGGACACCGCCTGGATGCTTGTCAAAACAGCTGACCAGGGAACAGAAGAATTAGACCCAGCCACCTACACCCTAAAGCAGAGGAATGCTTGTGTAGCAGAGACATCACTACTAATCCATCACAGGCATTTGAGAAGTTGGAGCTGGGACAATGGTCAGCTCCAAAAAAAAAAACCATGGTAGACTAACACCACTGAGCAAAAAGCTCACAGCTGCCACTCAGCCTCCTGCAGCTCATGTTCTTGAGGTTAGTGAGTGCTGCTGAGGGATGCTGACCTGCTCTGAAGCACAGCTTACTGCCTGGTTGCTTCGGCACTCCGGATACACAGAATGAGGTGTCAGGAATCCTACGCATTCACAGGCTCCCAAAGAACTGTGGGGAAGCAGTGGAAGGGTGGCTTGCTCTGGAAGTAAGCCATGCTCACGGGATTTAGGAAAACACAGCACAGTGCACTACAGAACTGTTTTGCAGACTTATCTGAATATTTATTCCAGATCCATTCACCTTGTCATTCATAGGCCCATCCAGTCAATTACCCCATCAGCCCTATTTCAACCTTCCAGCATATGCAGTTTCAGCAACAGCTGTTTTAGCACCTTCAGTTTTCTCTGCAACACTCCCATCTTTCTAATAGCTCTTTCCTGGCCAAAGATATTTATGCCAATGATTTCTGGTAAAGTTGCTGACTTTTGGTTTTGTTATTTAAAAAACTAGCTACAGCTACTTTAGGTTTAAAGATGAAGGTTTAGTGGAGATGAGAGGTTTGTGCAGTCTTCCACATACATGCACAGTGCCTACCTATGCTCCCTGCTAGAAGTTTTTACTCCAGATCTAGACACTGGTAACTTTCCAGTCATGCTGATTTGTGCCAGACCCTGTTGTGATAAATGCAGCTGTCGGATGATGAGATTAATTAATGTATATATTGCTTATGCAGCCTAAACAATATAGGGGCTGATCCTCCACTGCCTTAATCTATACTCTACATCTGGAAGGGCAGCTGGACTCTGTAGCCAAAAACACCCCAAGTATGCTCAAGCAGCATGTCAGAATGTGTTACAGCATCAGAGAGGGAGCACTTTCAGCACACCACTCTCCAGGCTGCTTTCCTGCCTGGGCACCTCTCCAGAAAAAAGGAGAGACATTTTGGTTAAAGCAGCTTGTGCCCATCTGAGAGCTCTATTTTGCTGTACATGCTCATGGATGGGTTTTGTTGCGTAAGCCCAAGTGGCTCCATTGGTGACATCTGTTCAGCAATTAAGAGCATCACATGGCAGAAAACTGCTGGATTAAGTTGCTGCCAAAGAGCACCTTTCATATGGTTGAATGTGAAAAAGTACGCCTTGTAATTAGTCATCTGATCCACTACTTAAAAGTTGTTGAGCTTTTGCCCAGTGATATTGCAAGCTAGCAGTTTAACTCACGTAGTACATTTCAAAGCTACTACCGTTTAGCTTCTCATCCTGATTATAGACTACCATTGAGTGTATCGTTCTTGCCATGTACCAGTGGGTTTTTTGAAAGGCTGTTCATCCATAGGACCTTCTATATAACCTTCTCCCTGCGCAGCTCCTGGTACCACCGCGGGGATCCCAGGTCTTGGAACCAGCCTCGTTATGTGAGACCATAGCTCCGTCTAGTGGCTGGCCTGAGCATGGTAACCAAGCAGCGGGCCTCAAGTTACGAGTTGCTGTCTTGGTCGCTGTGATAAATCTGATTTGAAGACCCCGCTGGTCATCGCACAGAAGTTTCCTGTGAGGTTGATGCACAGGCGCCCTCTCAGGCTGAATTCTACGGCAGTGCTGAAGCAGTGCAGGCTGTGCAAGTGCATCCACAAGCCAAGTATCAGCTAAGAAACACAGATACTCAGCTACTAAGAAGTTGGGGCACGTCTCAATCCTGCCCTCCATCCTCAGCCAGCTCACCTCCTGGCACGGCTGCTTTCACATCAGTGAATGCATTTTTTGTGTGATCTAAATATCTGGCAGCAGTGCAGCTTACACAAACCATAGCAATCCAGCTTAGCAAAGGCTAGAATCCATCCCTAGCCCCAGGCTGGCAGGAGACACTATTTCATTTCATATGAAACATAACGCCATGTCTTCTGTCATGACATCCAGTACTAGTGGTCTGGGCACACTGATCCTGTCTCACAGGGGAGGAGTGGTCACAGAGGATGCTGTGAGGACTGCTGTGGTCCTACAGTTTCTAAAAATACAGAATTTGAATTGAATGAGCGTGTTTTACTGAGCAGAATGTTTCAATGATAAATTCCATCCAGCAGCAGGTATTGCCTACTAACTTGTGAACATAAGGTCAGTACCAAGCCACTGCTAAGGTCATTACAGTATTATACCATTTACATAAGGTAAAATTTAAAAATAAATAGTTGTGAAGCGTTTGGAATGCAGAAGTCAGTACTAACGCACTGCATCAGCTTGAACTAACAAGGTTTCCTATGTAAACACTAATGCTGGACCTTGAAAATAAGGAAGTTATGTTGCTCAGCTGCCCTCAGAGTATGTAACATGCTTGCCTTAAATAACATTAATATATTGATAACATCGGATACTTTACACAGAGAAACATCTAGCAAGTGATTATACAAAAGAATAAACCCCCCTCACTAGCCTTTCATTTCCCAAAGCAGGTTTTTAGGCCTCCAGCCTGAAATCTAGCTGTATAAAATTACAAGGTTAAAATGTAGAATGTTCAGCTGAAGCCTGGCAACTGCATAGACCAGAGCTGCTGCACCTCAGTGTTATCAGTATATTTATAAGTCACTTTTCTAAACCCACAGACCTGCACCTGAAAAGATATATGCAGTTAAGTTAATACTGAGTTGGAGATTGAATCACTTTTCTTTATATAGTGCTGACTATATAAGGCTTGGGTAGCAGGTGTTTTATTTAAGGTTTCCCTTAGGTAACCTAAGGTTCTCAGTATCAGCTGTCTCTAGTTACAGATGATGGGTTAGATACTCTGTTATTCAGGATGTGTGCAGTCAAAGCAGCTGAATCCTTTCCAAACCTGTAAATAGTGGTTCATATCAAGAGCAATTCTTGAGTAAAGTTTTGAAACTCAGGTTCAGGAGCAGGCCAGCTCCTGGGTTTGGTCTTGTCTGCTCAGGCTCAAGGAAAACACTGAATTAGCTGAGCAATAAATAAAGTGCACTTTTTCTGTATTTAAATGGCCGACCCTTTGTTCTCTTAAATGTCCTGTGGAGATGCATCCATACTTCTAGGGATACACATGCTCAAAAATCCACTCCAGCCCATATTCCACTACGTTAATTAAATGAATAATTGGTTATAATGGTTCAGAAATCTAAATGCAGGGCTGTCAAGCATTGCTCCCCAGCAGTTCATACACCATATGCAGGGATGCGAGAACAATACAGATGAAACTGTGCTTTATCTGTGCTTGCTTTCATCTTGGTAGCACTAAGAGTCACAGGAAGAATTTGGGAAGAGTTCTTTGAAGGTAGTTCCAATCCATACTGAATTTCTCTGCTGCTCCCTGGTGCATCGCTCCTAGGTGCATAAGCTCAATACAAACCATAAGCAGAGCTTAGCTGTGCTGGATTTACACATACAATCAATTTTATAAAGTTCAAACCCATTTACCTTTAACATGGCAAACTGTAACAATGGTGTAACCATTAAGTACAAAGTGAACAAGAGTCTGAAAAATCTTTAAAACCTGGACTGTGTGGATATACCAAGTGACTGTAAAACCACTTCTATCCAGCATACCTGGAAATGCTCCCTCAGAAATGACTGAGATGGATGCATTGGGAAAATGAACCACACATTTAGAACTCTAAAAGGGCAGATCAGAGCCTTATTAACAAAAATCCTATACAACACCCAAGATAAAACTGCAACATTTAGCCATCCATCTTGGTTAAAGACAGCTTCCATTCAATGCACAGGTTAAGAGCCTTTTCAGGATGGTTTGTAACATTTTTTCACTCCAAGCCAGAAGTGTGTTTAAGATTTTATCTGTATTGCCAGCTCAAGGCAGAGCACACTTTACTCCTAGGTGGAGGACTGCTGCAGGCCAAGCGTGGCTGAGAGGAGCAGCAGGGGTACTGGGCTGAGCCCCAGCCCAGCCCAGCTGGATGCATGTGATGCCCACATGCTGGCCTCTCTAAACGTCATGCAGGTCACTCATATCAATGTGGTCTGGAAAACTAACATACTGCACAGCAACTGTCAGAAGACTGGCATCAGGCAGAGCTTAGATATATGAACCATCTCAAGAGAGGGTGCTGGGGGTAAATGTTCTATTTTTAAGACCTTATTTTAAAGGAGGAAAACTAAGTCTCAACGTCCCATAAGGGCAGGTAAGGCAAACTGTACTACAGGTAGTATTTCTTCCTGCGAGCTGCAGGTCAATACTGCTTTTAGCTAAGAATCACACACAGCATTTCAGAGAGACTACATATCCTTTAGTCCTGTGAAGTGATGGGGCTTTAGGAGTTCTAGAAACCCAATATATAAGTGGAATGGGGTAGGTCTGGTTTTGTTTTACAGTTTCAGGTTTCTTCAAAATATGCACTCTCAACTATACATGAAAACCAAAACCAACCACCTGCTTAGCTTCATTTTAACGGTTTCCTTCCTGCCCCGAGCACTTATACTTGGTTGCGGTTTGCAGCTTAAGAGAATCATAGAATAGTTAGGGTTGGAAAGGACCTTAAGATCATCTAGTTCCAACCCTCCAGCCGTGGGCAGGGACACCTCACACTAAACCATGTCGCCCAAGGCTCTGTCCAACCCAGCCTTGAACACCGCCAGGGATGGAGCATTCACAGCTTCCCTGAGCAACCCATTCCTGTGCCTCACCACCCTCGCAGTAAGGAACTTCCTCCTTATATCCAATCTAAAATATGCAGTGCAGTACAGTACATCTAATACAGTACAGTACATCTAGTACAATACAGTAATCTAATACACAGTATCCACATTAAAACCCGATGACCTTAATTTAACAGAGACTGCAGAAAGCTTTGCCCTACCACCTCTGTCTTAGGGCAAACTGTAAAGTACATAATAAATGTACGCACTACTCACTACTGCAGAGCAAAGCCCTGCCTCTCAAACTCCTTCAATATATCTAACGCAACTGATGGACACAGATCAGGAATTCAGTGTCATGTAATTCAGTTAACCTTTATCAGTTTTTAGTTTAAATTTTAAAGAAATACAATAAATTTACATTCTTGATTGTGCACCCAGGCATTTGTGAGGTCTCTGCAATGAACTCTCACTGAAATGCTTTACTAGTAACTAGAAAAGGTGAGACAAAGCTTAGAAAAATATTCCGAATTGTCTTATGTTCCATTGATACTGATCACAGATAATACCCCAAAGTTTGCAGCACATGCTGTTTCACTGGTGATTTTGAACTTCTTTGTTCCAGAATGCACGCAAAACGTTTAAGCATTTGACTTTCTAACTCTTCTGGAATACCATACAGGAAGTACAGGCTTGAAAATTAACATTTTAAACCCCTTCTCTGAGCCACCCAGCAGCAGTTCCAGGCATCTTTGACCAATAGATTGTCATTAGGCTTTTCAAGTCAGAAAGCCCCATGCTTTTCCTTATCAAAGTCACAACTGCTTGGAATTCTGCTTTAATACAGCTTTCTGAACGACTTGCCTGCATGAGAAAAAGAATCTGAGTATTTGGAAAACTGTTAGCCTGTGGTTTAGGCTTCAGTTTTAGTACAATATTGTAGGCAGGTGCAATAAAATCTGGGCCCACCACTGACTTCAAATGCTTGTACTAGTTCACATTCTTGAGCTGTTTTTACCTTTTGCATGGCTGCTCACAGTAGAAACTCCCCTGATATTTGCTTTAAACAGAAACATTACTTAGTTGTGAACTTTTACAGTCTTTTAAGCAATAATAAGGTCAGACTCAAACACAAGCCAGATTTGGAAATGAATTTTTTTTTTTTTTAAATAAAACAAGAGCAGGAATATTTTACACCATACATTTCTTGCAGAATTGATGTCACTTTACCTGGTAATTTCAGGTGGCAGAAACAGGTCACTGTGTATGAGCAAAACCCCTGTAATCTGTGACTGGCATTATCATTGTGGGGCACAAATACTAAAATTACCTTGCTTGGTGGCTTGGTGATGGCTGTGTTTTGCCCACAGACATCTCTCTGTGACTGTGGGTTCTGGGTCTCTCGGAAGGAGCACTGGCTGCTTTAGCCAGCCAGCTTCTGAAGATTGCAGTGTCTCTCATAATTAGTTTTCTTATTTTCTTTTGAAAAAGCAATACAAACTGTATGGTAGCATCAGTGTTCTTCTGACAAATAACTGATTTCTGAATATTTAACATGGCAGGCCTATAGCAAAAAAAAAAGAAGGTTGATTTTCCTTAAGATGTATAAACAATCAAAGAACAAGCAAAACGTTCCTCACAGAGCTCTTGGGATCTGATCACAGTACAACAATCAAATAAAAGATCCTAAACCCGCAGGAACAGCTGTAGTTTTACCTCAGTTTTGAGAAATAGAAGAGCATTCTTCCCTCCATTATGCAATACTGTATCTTTAGCTATCTAGTTTAACAAAAAAAAAATCTATTTTTGAAAAGTGTTGACCTTCTTAACATACCTTCTTAAAACAGTGACATCTGAAATACTAGACCAGAGAGTATGGTCCCCAAGACCTCATTTTTATACCTAAAAAATATAACACTTCCTATAATTCCATCAAAAGCCCATGTGCAGTAGATGATAAGGTAGCAAAATTCAATATTGACCATAATCACAATGTAACAAAAAACCTGGTAAAACCTCCAACTTGGTACTAGAGGTTTCTGCACCTCTTCTAATTTGTCTCTAAGAGACTAGCTGAAAGACAGCCAAATGTAAATACACAGTACCATCCTAGCTGTAGGACAAACAAGGTGGCAGTGCTCTGTCATTCTAGGTGTACAGGATGCAACTATAGTATCTTCACTGTGTAGTGGATGTGTCAAAAATAATTATGTTAATACAGTTGCAAATTCTGTAGTGTTGTCTATTAGAAGTGTAAACTACTGAAAACTTGGCCTTGCTGAGATGAATAAAGTGATTAAAATACCTGTCTTTACAGATACAGTAGAGTTTGTCTTCTTTGTGAAATACAAATCTTAGCATTTCTTACCTTTTTCATTTTAAAACTTGAGGAAAGCTCTTTTTAGAGACAGATGTTTCTAAAAAATATGTCATGATATAAATGAATCTATCTGAATCTTCCTGACGTGGTTCCAAAACTCCCATGCAGAAGTACACACATGTAGGTGTGTATGTGGGGTTCGACTATCCTGATGTATTAGAGATGTCTAGTAACTAAATTGCGTGTGAACTCCACTGCATCTAGCCCTCTAGTAGGCTATGAACATTACCAAAGGCACCAAGGTAATTCTGGTTTATCCATCTACAGGTACACATACACAGAGTGCATCCCATTCCCAGAATTTCCCATCAGCTTCTGCAGACCCCACAAGGTCCACAGGCTTGTAACACTCCCAGAGCAATTTCAGAGGTGATACATTTAAATAAAAAAGTGTAAACTCTTGGGACAACTACAGTGGTGATATAGCAAAAGAAAAAGGGCAGCAGAAGCTTCATGATGGACATAGAACAAATACTTGAGAGTGGCAAAGGATGATGTACTTGTAAAACCAATAAAAGCGATCCAGGCAGGAATCTGGGAAGCATCTCCAAAGCCAGTTTCTTGGCATAAGCATTATTCCTTGGTGACATTTCATATACTCCAGAAGATTCAGGCAGAACCTCAGTAGCTACAGCTGATCACATGGAGAAGCACTAGAGGAAGTTAGGATGGTGTATTCCAAAGTATCCTGCATGCACAGGGTATGTACATGGAAAAGTGCTTTGTGAATTCCTAACTTTGTTTAAGAGTAGCAGAAAGTCACACAGAAATGCTGTCACTGCACTTTGCCCCAGCAGTGCTGCCTGCCTTCAGTTGAAGCCATCTCTGCAGCTGTGGTTTTGTTTGGTGTTGCCCTGGAAATTTTCACACTGAATACATTTCACTTTATGTGTTCATACAGAATCAAAGGCAAATAACTGAAGTGTTTGATGACAAATCCTGCCAAAACCTGATTATTTCACTTGATGTAACACCATGTACTGCAACCAAATGCTTATACTTACAGATATCAAAATTAATTTTATAAAGAAAGAATAGTTGGTTATCTTCCAGAATACTGATGTTCACATTAAGCAGATTTAAGCAAATTCCAACATAAACATCCTCAAATTTAATAGGTTTGATATGACTCATCAGTTCATAAATTCTCAAGGCCAGTTTTCCATCTAGGATATAGCCCATGCCACTGCAATATGGAGGGTACAAACTGAACGGATATTCTTCATACGAGATGTATGTTTTTTGGTAAGAGCCTCTGTAGGCAAAGTTATTGATGAGAGGATAACCAGTAAAAATATTTTCTGACACATTTAGCTTCAGAAGAAATTTTATCAAGTTAGCAGTGTTGATGAAGACATCAGTATCAGTCTTCATGACGAACCTAGTGTTTGAACAGAACTCAGTGACCCACCGAAATGCCATGATTGTTTTCAAGGTAAGATTGTTGTAAGTGTCCATAAAATCCTGGCGAATTATGTCGCCATAGAGGATGCTTTCGTCTTCTACTGACAGGGCTGCAGCATTGTTTTCTCTTTGAGAATCTTGACCTAGTAAGAACAGGGTTAGAATTCGATGTCCCCACCAGAAGCTTTGAGATCCCCACGTCATCCTGATGGCCTGCCTTGACGTCATATCCTCGGGACGTGAAGACACCAAGATGACCAGAAACGGACTTATGTCTTTGCATTTCAAACGCTCCCGCAACGTGAAGAGGAAATGTTGCTTGTAAACTGGTTCATATTCATAGAAATACATGAGGTTTGTACGCTTAATCACAGTGTTGGAAGAAAAAGCCAGGTACCACATTGCTGCGACAGTAAATACAACAAGAAACAAAAAAATCCATTTTAATGGTCTCATGTCCACAACACTAACTGGATCTGAGGAATAACTGGTTTGCAGAAGTGCGTCAGTGACCTTCAAAATCCGTACCACAAGTCCCAAGACACGTTTCTTGCTGAAAAAGAAATTAAAAAGTAGTCTTCAGAATGCTATTATTCAAATATTATCTTTTTTTTGTCTTGTCAAGTGTCAGTTGAGCATGTGCTGTAATATAATGAAGACAAATACCAGACCCATTGGTCCAGCTGTTACATATGGCACCCTGCACACCAGAAACTGCTGCTGTATTGCAGAAATTAGTATAAGCAGAGCACTGAGTGACTCCTGAGCACAGTGTGGACTGAGACCTCATGACTTTCATCCTGGAAATTCTCCCTATGTAAATCTGATCACACAGCAAACACTGTGACCCCAGAGAACTCAGCACAATTTCTTTGACTCAATTAAATCTCGAGGGAGGAATACCTTGAACAAAACCAACTGCTACAAAGTGCTCAGCAAAATGATGTTCAGAGGATTCAAAAAATTGTGATTTATTTTAAAGCGAGGAACATCTACTGGTTTTGATAAGCTGGAGCAAATTGGCCAAGAAAGCAGGTAAAAAGAGAAGTACAAGCAAATATTTCATCTCTTATTTAACTGCTGAACATCTACTTGTTCCAAACGGAGGAGGAGAAAAATCAGCTTCCTTATAAACAACGTCACAGCCACAGACATGCTAACATAAATGTATCTTGACAGACAGAGCTCTTACACTGCCCGAAGAAATGGCTACTTTCACAACACACAACACTAAACAGCAATCATTTATTTTCTAATAGGTGCTTATTATTTGGTTGACGAGAAACTGAACATGAGCCGGCAGTGCACACTTGCAACCCAGAAAGCCAACTGTATCCTGGGCTGCATCAAAAGAAATGTGACCAGCAGGTCAAAGGAGGTGGCAGAGGGGTTGGAACTAGATGACCTTAAGGTCCTTTCCAACCCAAACCATTCTATCATAGAATAGAATCATAGAATAGTTAAGGTTGGAGAGGACCTTAAGATCATCTAGTTCCAACCCTTCAGGCATGGGCAGGGACACCTCACACTAAACCATGTCACCCAAGGCTCTGTCCAACCCACCCGTGAACACCGCCAGGGACAGAGCATTCACAATTTCCTTGGGCACCCCATTCCAGTGCCTCACCACCCTCACAATAAAGAACTTTCTCCTTATACCCAATCTAAACTTCTGTTTCTGTTACC
>WYDI02026723.1:0-39321 GCA_009867235.2 Psittacus erithacus | reverse complement strand
TCTCAGGCTGAAAGTTAGAAACACAGTGCTGCACCAGCCACTAAGAAGGAGAAAAATGACTGCTACTGCTGAACCCATGACAATCTGGAGAATTAGAACTTGCACCAGAGAAGTTAGGTAAAGATCATCTCTCCAAGTCCTTGAGTTTCTTTCCGTGCATCTTAAAACAACCTGGTGCAAATCTGCAATGCTTTAAGATGGCTGAGATGTGTGTGCTGCTCAGCAAAGCAGGATGGGGAGGTGGAAAGACAAAAGATACCTTTCTTCATCATGACAGAATTGCAAGAAAGGAAATGACTGTGCTGATGTCCATGTTCTATAGCTGGAGATACTAAAGCTTTGAAAGACGGTTGCACTCAAGGTCAAGAGAGATGTTGGTGTCATGGTCAGCTAAATAACTGAGGGGTCTTAGCTCTGTCACACTGACTGCTGAGCTAGGGAGGAAGGTTTGCATCCTTCTGCATCTGTGCTGTCATTGAATCATAGTATGGTTTGGGTTGGAAAGGACCTTAAGTTCATCTAGTTCCAACCTCCCTGTCTTGGGAAGGAATGTTGCACACTAGATCATGTCACTCAAGAATGGGGTGGATATGTGGATGTGTGAGGGGGGGAAAAGGGGGCTCTGCAATCACTTGTGGAGACACTAATGTCTGAATACCTGAGGCAAACAGGTCAGAGATAGCTTCAAATGATGAGGGCTGCAGAAGGGGGAAGAAGCTCCTTTCCCTCTGCAGTTATTTTGCTGAATATTGTAAATTTGATGGGCTTAGCAAGAGACCATCTGGGATTTTAACATAAAGATACATGTCATTTAAGAGTTATTCAGCCCTAAAGTCAGCTGTGCTTCATACTTTTGATGTCTTTTCTTCTATCACTGAAAAGTAGTTACATTAAGAATAAAAGACCTTGAAAAATGAAAGAAAATATTAAAATAGTAAAAAATAATCCCTTTCAGTCCCCTGTATATCAAAGAGCTTGTTTTGACCACTTACCTTGACTTTATGCCGTTGTCATTTGCTGTATCTGGTTTGAAGCATGGCAGACAGAGAGGGATGTGCAAGTGCCGCTAGAAGCCATCAAAGTCAGTGAAATTGGCCAGCTGGCTATGCAGACATCCCTTAGAAGTATTTCTAGCACTCTTGGTTCCTGGCTGGGTATTGCAAATGGGGATGGAAGAAAGAAAATCTCTCTATATATGTATCAGAGCTTTGAAAAAATGAATGTGGGACACGGAAACATGAAACTTGTAGTTTCTAACTCTCTACTAAGTCTTTATCCTTGCTCTTCTTCCCACCATTCATAAGCCAAAGCAATTTTCCAGGCACGGCTCATACAACACCCCCCAACATTCTGCTTAACTAAGCTCCCCATAAAATTTCTCATTATGTTGACATCAGGCATAAGGACCTTTTTTACAGAGACCTGTAGAAACGATATCTCCATACATCCTTCTTTCTTCAAAACTTAGATAGCTTATTCTGTTTTATGAATGATCCCTGTTTAGAAAGACAAGAAAGGAAAAGCAGTTATTACTTTGCTCCTTTGCTGTCATTGAACCTTCCCTGAATTTTAGCCCTTTTCTCTTGTGATGTATTGCTGCTCTGGAGATTTCAGCCCAGCCTAGCCCAGAAAGGGACTATCTGCACAGTCTGTATCCTCCATATATAAAAGGAATGGACTAGATCCATCAGCACTTAAGTGCTTTTACTCCATAGCCCTGTTGATTTCAGTGTTTTTCAGATTATGCTGTAGCTGTTTAGACTCTGCCCTTGCTTTGCAGGTGAACTTTACTGTCAGAGAGATAGAAATGATTGAAAAGTCCTGGTTTTTCCTCAAGAATTGCAGGCTTTTTTTGTCTATTCATCTATTGATGGGTACATTTTCTCTCTTGCTAACATGGTATATTCAGAGAGGATGGCATTTTTTCCCCTAAAACATTACCCAGCCAAATCCTGCAATAAATAGCTGTATCTTCAGAGGAGTTTGAGATACTGATTGTAGGACTCTTGGAAAATCTCTCTGTAAGGAGCAAAGGGTTTGAAATCATTGCTGCGATTAAGCAACCAACATCCTGTGCTCTGGTTTGGGGTACAAAGGTGCATGAAAAAAGTACCACACCTTGTTATAAGAGCTGTTCAGTCATCAGACCTCTGAAGCCTTTTTAAAATGACCTGAATTTATACTTAAATTCATTAAACTTGACTTACAAATCAGTGAGTAAAGGTGCAAGTGAAGCACAGGGAGGCCACACAATGGGTATGGACGCAAATACAGCCACATGATATGCCCATCAGGCCACTGTGAAAAATGTGGGACAAAAGGCTGCAGCCCAGAGCACATGGTTTCTGGTGGAATCATGATCAAGGGATTTGAAAGGCTTGCTTGTGGGTATTGAGCCATCCCAGAGATCCTTCCTAGCAACAGACTCCAGATGGCAAATTTTTCTGTCCATGGGAAATGTACTTCCAGCCTCACTTTCTCATTCTGTAAACCCTGGAAATAGCACTCACCACCCCTTCTCTCCCCAGATCTGGGGGTTTTTCTGTCACAAATCTCTCTTGGTTGAAGTGGGACCTTATTTCACTCAAACTGTTGCCAGTTCTGGAGTAACATTTCAGGTGACATGAGGGTACGCTTCCTCTAGAATGTCTATATTGCCCTATAGTCAGCAGGAATGAAATTGTCTGATGATGCCTTCGCCCTTGGGGACCTTGCTGAAAATGAGATATATCTCTCATGAGGACCTCCCAGCAAGCACAATTGAAATATCTTTGTGACTGCAGTAGCTGTGTAATGAATGAATTAATTGATTTCACCCCTAGCTGGTTCTTCATCGACCCTTCTGGCCCCACAGTGGGGAAAGAGCTTTGTTCCAGTTCCAGTTTCCCTTAAAGCCCTGTTCTACTTAAAGATAGATGGAATGACTTCAGGGCTCCAGGTAGGAATCCCAAACTCTCGGCTTTGGGTAGCAGCTGGATGGGTCATCAAGCTCTATACCTAGTTTGGAGTGAAGGATGAGAATTTGCACCTTAAAACCACCCTCAGGGTCTCTGCTAAAGATGGAAAGTGGGTCTGAGAAGTCTGATGTCCGAACGGTGCATCTACCTCGATCTGCATGACTGTTCTAGGAGCTTGTGTGGACATCTTTGAGTCTCCAGGTAGCCCTAGTTCTCCCATTGCTTCTTAATCCAAATTATGAATTGAGAAAACACTGGGACTCACCTATCCATCAGGATTATTCCTATCTTTGAAAATGTGATGGGCCCAGCTCTTCCAATCCCTGTGACCAGCAAGGTGACCATAGATACCACACGGACGGGGTAGATTTCTGCTTTTAACCCGGGAAAAGGCAGGGCTGTGCATAGGAATTCAGGAAAAAGCGGAACGATTCATCAGCGCCTGACAAAGTGGGTCCTGTTCGCATTTACAGGCAAACAGCTCCCCCTCGAGTCAATGCCCGAGGGTGTCATCTCAGGGTACTTCTCCCAGGCTGCTCAGGCTGGGATAACCAAGCAGTTACGTAGCCACAGAGAAAGCCTATGGGACTCGGGTCACTCCGGGTCTGTTAAAACCCCGACGTTTTCACACCCTGAAAAGTCAGTCACGCACTGCTGAAGGTCTCGTATAGGGCATCATGTATGACAGCTACTGCTTGGTGTGCTCCAGTCAACAGAGAGCAGCTCTACAAGTTACATCCTCATGAATTCTAAGTGTAGCTCTGAAGTGACTCTTCCATGCCTTTGCCTGTGTTTGTCTGTTGCGTTCTCCAGTTCTGATCGGAT
Organism: Psittacus erithacus; assembly: GCA_009867235.2. Classification (NCBI taxonomy): domain Eukaryota; kingdom Metazoa; phylum Chordata; class Aves; order Psittaciformes; family Psittacidae; genus Psittacus; species Psittacus erithacus. Next base: position 35,539 of record WYDI02026723.1, on the reverse strand, counting down.
TCTCTGCCCATTGCAAAATACACGGTGGCAAACATTGCCCCTCTTCTGGAAAATATTGCTTCTATTATATCTGTTTTAAATTTGAAAATGGAATGTTTCCCTTTACTTTTTCAAGGGAATATTTTAAACATCTGGATGTTCAAAATGCTGATGTTCCACCTTTAATGAAAGGTTGAGATTCCTGATTTTGTTGAGTGGACATAGGTATGTCTCAGAGTTCCATGTTCTGTGGAAGCTAAAATATTTCCTCTCATTTTGGGGATGAAAACAGACATTGAAAAAGTGGAATTTTTCTCCTGGATAAAGTCTGCCTTCTGGTCATCTGAAATATAAATTTCTGAGTGGCCATGAATGCCACTAAGCAGCATCATGAAAGGGTTAAATGTGATTGCACATGGTCCTGAATCCCTCTTTAGCAATATGCTCCTACTATGTAGGACTTCTAGGTGAGCCAGTAACAAAGAATTAAATCAATCCCTTATTAGTAGATGCCACCTGCCTGAGGACACAGCATTTAAAGCCCACAGCTGTATTGTAATGGTTTTTATTGTGGTGACATCTGAGAACCACAGGTGTGGATGAGATTTCACTGGTACTGCTCATTGTGCAAAGACAAAGCAAAAAGTCAAAGCATTTGTAGTGTACATACAGCACCAGGGGATGCAAAGCTGCAGTTACACAGGTCAGGGAAGGACGCAGCAAAGTATACTCATGGATTTGCCCTCAGCCTCTTCCTTTGGTGTAAGCATCCAACAAGCGCCCTGGAGTTCTCTGCAGCAGATGCTAAAAGCAAGAGGCTGGATGGGGCAGCCAGAGGCAAGGGGTCTAGATGGAGGAAGCTGTCACGTCTGCAAATGTATTCTGGACACAGAAGAGGAATCAAGACCCAGGCTCCATTGCCATGGGAGGAATGGATGAATCTTACAGAGAACATTGCGAGGAAGTTTCAGATATCTCTGAACAGCTGCTTGCTGTCTCAGACCTGTTTTGACTCACTTTTCCCCTCGTCCCGTTTCTATTCTAGGCCCCCAGGATGGGCTGTGCTGGAAGGCATGTCACTATAGCTGTTATAGAGGAAACACGCTTAGTCGCACTGTTAAATAGAAACTGCAGAAACAGTAAATGGGATGCCTTTGTGAAGGAGGCAGAGGGGATGCCCGAACTACCACCAGCCTGCCTGCATCCCCTCTGGTCTGTTTCCTGGTCCATTTCCAGCTGTGCCATCCTCAGAGATGGTTCGGATTCAGCATCCAGAACTGAGCACCTAGGGCCAGCTCAGCACTCAGGGCTGCCCCAAGCAGGCATCTCCCTCAAAATAGGACTGACTGAAGTACTGCCCAGTCTCCTCTCACTCCTTCTCCTCATTTCTTTTTCTGCCACATTTCACTTTGGTAGAAGGAAATTGTTTTGACTGTATCTTCCTTGTAGACATTAAATACCTTTCAAAGCAAGGTCATAGTCTCTGGAGCTACACAGCATGCATGAAGATAACAGTTCAAACTGGGTTTGCTGCCCTCATGGCAGACAGGGAGCTGCTACTACTTGTCATGGGGATTTCTCTCCAGGCAGCATCACAGTTCAGCATCCTGAGTTTCTAAGAGGAGGAAGAGATCTTGTGAGCCCTCTTTTCCTTCCATGTGCACGCCTGCAGTAACTGGCATGACAGGTCTTCTAGGTAATCTAATCAGGTGGCCATCTGTACAGTGCTTTGGGGTTTTTGGTATGCACCCACAGGTTTCTTCTTCCAAGGAGAAATAATGCATCCATAACATCGAGACAGCGCAGAGAGGTACAGCCTTGAAACAGAAACAACTAATGATCTGTGGCAGGTAGGCAGGGGCTGGACAAACTGCTGCATGGCATCATACATGCCAAGTGGGATCCTGGCAGCTGGTTCATCTTCCCACGTCACACCTGATGTTTGAATAGAGGAAAACACATGAGTTTATTTCCAGGGCCTCTCCCTGTCAGGCAGGTGACCTTTTCATAGCTCTGGAGCTCAAGGGAGAAGTCAACCTACAAAGTGTTCAGATGGTGCTTGACAAATGAAGACATGCAAACGAGGCGAGGGATGATGGGGGGAGCTGGGGAGTGCCAGGCATCAGCAGGCACTGGAAGCCTGTCTCATTAGCAGGGGAATGTTTGCTTTGGCTCCCATGTTGGAGCGGCAGAGAGGGCTAATGGCTGAGACTGGACAGTGCATGGGTTGGGATGGAGCACTGGGGATGATTTATCCCATCTGAGGAAAGGAGACCAGCCTGGCAGCTCTCGCTGCAGCACAGCTTTGCTTACAAAGAACTCAGGAGGGAGCACAGGATCTCACACTTCTTTGTGCTACCACTCTGCCAAGTGAGGGGCAATTTTTCCCCACTAACATCATCCAGTACACCCTGAATCCCCACCTCTTAGCACCCATGTGTGATACCCACCATAGACACATGAGAGCCAGATCCCACAGCTATCTTTGTGCTGATGTTCAGTGTTGTGGAGCTCATGCAGAGCCTGTGGTCATCACAGTTGACTGGTTGGTGTCTCCTGGCACCTTCAGTCATCGCTTTAGAAAAGGCTGTTAAGCTTGGAAGGGCAGAATTGTTCCCTTTTATGTTAGTAAATGTCAATTTTGTGCCAGTGTACACAACCCATGTGCAAACCTTAATCCCTGCTTCACAGCATCTCAGTCTCTCCCTCCCTTTGCACCTCCTTGCCCAGAGCAAGCATAAGATCCCAGCTGGCCCCTTTCCCTGTTGGCTTCTCATAGGCACCAGCCTCCTTAGCCAGCCAACATTGTTCCCACTGTGCCTTGTTGCTGCTGATAGGGGAATCTGGGCTAGGAGAGGCCTTCCTGAAGCCAATGATAACTGTCTAACCCCTGACTAACTGCAGCAGGGAACCATTCGGTCCTGGAGTCCATCTCATCCGATCCATCAGAAAGCAGAAAGCATTTGTTATCTGACTGATCCTGACTATAACCCTCAGGAAGGCTTGAATGCAGTAGACGCAAAGATGACTTTCCGCCGGGTGAGCTGAAAGAGCTGGAAGCAGTGATTGCTTGGATTACAGCAGACAACAGCTTTATGATTTGTACACAATGAGGAAATTGGATCTGGGTTTGGATTTGCAGCTATAGGTAGCTCAGATTCTTCTGCATCACTCACTCGCTCCTGGGGATGGTCAGACGAGATGAGTTTTGGTTGAGTAGCTTATGTTTGCTAAAAGTTTTCTTGATAGGAAATGTGATTCAGTGGTTGTGGATTTTCTGACTAGATAAAAAGTTTGCAAACAGATCTGTTCTCATAGAAATAACTTCCTGGATTGCAGTTGTTCTGAAAGGGAAAAATCAATACGATGTTCAACCTTAAGCTGCAAGGTACTTTTTCATCAGAGCTCCCCATGTCCCCTTCCCCCAAATACTTTTGATGACAAATCTGGGGATTATTTTTTCTCTTGGAACTAAGCAAAAGAAATAAACTTTAATAAAAGGAGTTTTCATGTTGGTTTTCCGTGGAAGATGGGCAGCCAGCAGGTATTTCTCACTGGTTCTAAATAAAATGCCTGTTTATTTCCACATGTGAGCAAAGTGGGTAGATATCATCCCTTACACACTCCCCACACTGAATCAGAACTTGAGGACCCACAGGTTCTTTCTTCAACAGTGAAAAGATTCAGTTGATTTCCTCCTCTTATCTCTTTCATTGTCTCTCTGTCTTTTGGGGTATGGCCAGCACCAGAAGGAGAATGAAATAGAGTGAAAAAAGCTATTTTGTCTCTTGCCAGCACAGTTGGAAACAGGAAGTACTGGAAATCTCTCAACTAAGCCTGGCTTTGGAAGACCTCCAGCCCACTTTGTTGAGGCCTGAGGCTCCAGAGGTCTGCAAAGTGGCTGAACTCCTTGGGAAATGCTGCCTGCAACCCAAAAACTTCAGCTGTGTGAGTAAAGCAGCGCTGACAGGAGCTGGGAGAGAGGGTACCCCTGCCTGGAAAATAAACTTGGTCCAGAAAGCCTGCATTTTGTATGTTGTAAGTTCATGCTCATGCACATTTATGTGCATGCTGATAAACTTGATTGCAGGTTTGCTCATGAATGGTTATTGGGAAGTCATGGTGGTCTCTGCTCTGAATTCAGTGGTGAAGATGAGGAGGAGCAGAATGCAGAAGGATTGATAGACTGACCTATGCACCAACACAATGTTTTAGACATTTAGGCATCCTCAATCTCGATATCCACAAATCTTCAGACCCAGAACTACAATTAGCTTAAGACTTCAGCCCATGAAGGCTTTTATGGACATGAGGCTCCAAGCTTAACCCTACAGCCAACTAACAAACCACATAAAGCTCTCAACAGCCGCAGACTCTGTGCTGGTGCCAAGCACACAGAGACAGCACACACACACCCTTGAGATAAACTGAAAAGGCTGCAAGCAAGCCTTTATTCCCTGGCACTGTTAGCTAGATCAGGGAGTTAACAGAAGTTTGAGGCTTTGGCATCATTTGCTGCTGGCAGTTCCCTCTGTCTTTCTAATCATGGTCCGAATCTGTGCCCAGCCTAGCCAGGAAGGCTCTGAAGCTGCTTCCAGTTTGCAGTCCAGCTGGATTTGAGCACACACAGTCAGTGTTCAGATACAGAGCCTAGAGATGACAAGGAATGAACAGCATGTGCACCTGATGGGAGTTTTCCAGCCTGTTGCAGTGTCACCAGGAAGCCAGGCCATCCTCCCATCTCCAGCCTCTGCAGCTGAGCTGTCTTTTAGTGCCAGGATAACTCACTATAGCAATGATTGCACACGGCATTATCTCAGCATGACAAATGCAGGCCATGTGTGCAATGCCTCTGCAACCCTGGACCGCAATCTCTGATGCAGTTAACACTTTGATGCAGTCAGGAGAATCATTTGCCAAGGCTGGCTCAGCAGAGGCATTTGGCTCTAAGTTCCTGCCCTCAGCTCCTATGGGAGACTTACTCCCAGTCCCTACTTGTGGCCATGGTAACAAGCAGAAGTCCTGCTCACCAGGCACTCTCCATCTTATTGACTCCTTGGGAGATTTATGGCAGAGACCTGATCTTAGTGAAGGAGCTAAATCCAATTCACTAAGGAATTACAAGCCTGTCCGATCAATAATCTATTTATCTCCTTCACTTTGCCATCTTTAAACACTCCAGCCCTGTCAAAAGAAATTGAAAGCTTTTTAAAAATGAAATTATTGAACTCTGGAATAGCTCTGCTAAGGCTTCTGGAAAGGATCTTGAGACCAGGATGGATCCAGTTCCGATCCAGCATTTAGGAGAGATCTGTCATAGCTCCAGTCACTCAATAGCAATCCAACATGCAGGCTGAGCTGTCAGGGGATGCTGGCACTCAACACACAAGAAGAATCCAGCCCAAGAGATCACAGACAGTGTGGACACAGAGTTTGCAGGAGATACCACTTTGACATTAGTGACAGGAAGGAATATGCATATGATGGGAGAACAGCAGGGTGACTTTCACTGCATTCTCTTTGGCCAGCATGAAGCATAAGGAAGGATAGTGTGACCTCTGCTGCACTGGCAGAGCCTAAGAAAGGCTCATACACCTACACACAGTACTAAGGGCTAAGAGGAAACTGAGGTGTAAAGTGTTAACCCCACCTGAAGATGCATCACTGAGGTCCCTGGAAGCTGCAAGCTGCATTCATTCATGACTTGAGCAGATCATGAAGTTTAATTTCACCAGCACATGACTTGGGAAGCAGTCACTGTGTCTCCCAAGGGCAGAGATTTGTTGCATCCCAGAAATAATGTTATTTTTCAGCTCTCATGCAGCACTTCTAATTAATGGATTACAAAGTAGTCTGAGTGGAAGAAAACCCAGGCACAGACGGGAAGCTAGCTGAAAGGCAGCCAGTGTCAGAACCAGGAGCAGCACCATAGCCTCTTTGAAGAACAGTTTCCATCCTTTTCCAAGCTTCATAGCTAGTTTTATTTAACAGATGCAGGCCTTTACAGACCCAGGGGAGACTGTAGGATCAGGTCACCCATGTGAACTACCTTCATAGTAAAGCTCCTTGTCAAAGAAGTATTTATGCGCATGCTTAAGCTTTCCTTCAGACCAACTCTTAAACAGAGTATCATTCACAGTCCCAGTGGGACTCAACCAACATTCTGCTGCCCAAAAGACAGGCTGTTTTCTTGGGTATAGAACTGGGGAATCAGAAGCACAACTGCTCTATAAGAACAACAGTGCTGGAGAGCGAGCATGATGCTCAGACCCGAAGTCACAGATGTTTGGGTAAGTCAGAAGTTCTGTTAACATTAATGATGTTGTACTGGTGCCTGTGGGTGATTTCAGCCCTGTGTATGATCTTGCCTATGGGATTTTTGCTCCCCAGATTGCCCCACTTTTAGTAGGTTCGTGTACCTATATTTCTACACCTAGAACTTCAGAGCTGAAGCTGGAAGGGCTGAATTTCTCTGGAGATGGAAAGGGGCCACTTCCTCTCACTTCAGAGGTTAATGAATGGAGTCATTAGCATAATTAATGCTTTACTGATGAATTAGTCATCCTTTCAAGCCATTTCTGCCTTTCACTGTGCAGAGAGGAAGGACCCTCTGGAGATGTGACACATCCCTTGCTAAGGTAGCTACCTTGTCCTAACAGCAGCCTGGTTTTGGAACACGTTACTGTGCATCTGCCTTTTCAGCAGGGGAGTTGCTTTCCTGTGGGAAGGAAAGCCTCAAAGCCAAGAGCTGTGCTGGAGTTTGAGAGGCTCCAGGCTGCCAACTGCTAGGATTAAGCTGTTTTCCATACTGTACTAACACTTCCAGCTCTGACTTAGGGACAACTTCGCTGTCCCCATCCTGAACCCATTTCACTCCCCACCCACCCAGCTCTGCCATAAGCCTCACTTCTCCTCTGAAGAACCATCTATCCTTGTCCTTCAATTCCTTCCCCTTCATGCTTTTCCTGCTTTTCCATCCCCCAGTGTTACTCCGGCCCTGACACCAAGCCTTTGTATTGATCTCAAGCCTGACTTGAATCACACTCTTCTTTCAGTTCCTCTTTCTAAAGAGCATTACTGAAGCACTTCACTAAAGAGCAAATGCCCTTGTTGTTTTCTTGCTATTGGAAGTGTGAGAAAGTGCATGGTGACCATGCTAAAAAAATCACTAACCTCTCTGTGGTAGTTCATACAGTGCAATGAAACACAGAAAAGAACTGCTGTCACACAAGAGCTTCCTCCCTTGGCTGCAGGCACATTTGAACTGTGATTTCCAGGGGATGGAAAGCTGAGAGTGATTTCACAACATTGCTCCTGAAATAATCCCACTGAAGTCAACAGGGCTCCCTGAACAGTGGTCGGAGTCATAGTAGCATCTCCAGGCAGAGTCCCATGGACAGGTTCAGCTAAAGAAAAGGCACCCCTCCTCTTTAGGGTAAATTCAACACTCAAGATCACTGTCATTGTGTTTTAACACAGGGTAAGGAACTTCATCTAACGTAGAGTTTTTTAGCAAAGAGTGTTTTAGGTAAAGGATTTTGTATAAACACCTCAGATAAGATGAAGATATCCAGCAGAAAATGTGTAAGGTCTTGGGTTTTCTGGTCAGTTCTTATCAGAAGGAGAGAGCAGAATGGAAAACTTGACCTTTTTAGTGAGAAATGAATACAACACTTTGCTGTTTCAGAAGGGGAAAAACATAGAAGTCATTTAGAAATCTCGAAGTGCAGCCAAACAGGATTGCCATCCCCAGGCCTGCACTTCTCAAACCCCACGCTTTTCAGGTCAGCTTCTCTGACTTACCTTGCGAGCATTTGGCTCTGGCCTCAGTGCTCAGGCTTCAATCCTCAAATCCTATTTCCCCCTCCCTCTCCAGCTTCCTTCTAACTTGTTTACGATTGCCCCTCAGACTGTGCCCCCATTGGACATCCATCCATCTCTACGTGGCCGGCCGCCTTGTCAATTTAAATGCTGCCTGTGATTTATGGCCCAGCAGCTCCCCAAACACATCTCCTGCATGTTATATGGCACTGGCGTAATGCTAAACTCTCTTAAACCACAGAGGAAGCAAACAGTGCTAATTTATGCCTGGCTTTTTCTTTATTCCCCAGCATAATTCTGATTTTAATGTGCCATCTACACCACATCAATATCCTTTCACCGCTAGCAAGTGAAAACAAAAAGTAGATGTTTCATTTCCCATTCTTCCCCTCTTAAAAGAGTTTGCTGAAACCAGCTCACCCGGCGTGTCCTGAGGTTAGACAAATAGGAAGCAACTGTGGTCTGCCACAGGGATGCTTTATGGGAAGGGCACTGCCCACAAGTGTCAGCTTGCTGGGAGAGTTGTTGTCTATTGAATATAACATGTGCAAGCATCTCCTGCATCAGGTTAAATTACTAGCCTGAGCTAACACAAGCCTTTAATACACTGCTAATTTATCAGGCTGCTATTACCATTTACCTCATGGAGCTATAGTCAGAAAGCACATCAAAGTGCTCCGGGAAAGGAGAATAAAAATAGGAGGCACAGAGATAGGTAACAAAACATTGTACAAAATACATTGAAAGGCTAAGGGCACTGACAGAACGACTTGGCAGCTTGAAGGACTCATATCCTGCTGGATCCAGGACATCTGCCACTAGACTTTTCCTGACTGAGGAGCATCTAGATTCTACCTGGTGTTCCAACGGTCCCACAGGGTTCTGCTCACTGAAGTACAAGCCCTGTTGTCCTGGGTGCTCTTCACATCTCCCTAAAACTGTGGGTCAGGGAAAAACCACTTCACCACCTGTATTTTTGCAAGAAAGGGCAGAAAGATGGTGACCTTGGTAGATCCCTGTTGAACCCAGGTCTTCAGAGTGCTCTTGAAACACAGAAGGTTTCTATGTTTCTGATCCAGTAGCCACAGCGCCTGCCTGTGTTCCTGGTCTGGGAAGAGATTCAAGGTCACCAGGTAAACCGTCTACAGGTGACTCATGCACACATAGCCTATTGATTATGAAACAGCAGCAACTCAAAAGGCAGTATCTGTAAGGGCCACATTCTTCTGCTCTTCTGCTGCTTGTCTGCTCCCTACCCAGCCTCTCTGCTAGATAACACCCTACAGATTCCCAGCAGAAAGATGGCCCTGACAGGACTCAGGCAGCACATGAAGGAGGAGAGGTGCAGAGGGTCATCCCTCCAGTTTTGCTTGAACACAGTCACACATACCAAGTGCATGAAAACACATCTAATGCTGGTGTTCAGCGCCCTGAAACAGCTTTGCCGCATTTTACTCTTCCTGGTGATGCGCAATGTCACTGCACTGGGATTATATCAGTGCCAGAGAATTACTACATCCTGGTGTGTGTCACTGCGGTGCTGAGCAATGCTGGGGGGGTCACAGCCTCCCAAGCTAGGATAGGCCTTGAGAGTCCTCCCTTCCCTGCTGAACAACCAGAGTCTCCATTGGAAATCAGGCTCCTGCCTTGGAGCTACTTGAGATCATAGTTTGTTTTCCTCCAGGAAGAACTGTTGCAAGACAAATACCTCTCTCAAGATGACTGAAGTAGGTTACATTAGATAGTGCTCTGGAGACTCTGTCTGACACTTTCCCATCAGCAGCAAGCACTGCTTTCTTTTCCTCCTCTCCACCACCCCTTTTCTCCTTTCGTTGCTAAGAAGTCCCCGAAAAGAGGCCTCTGTGAAGGGGAAACATCTGAACCAAAATGCGTTCTGCTTTGGCAGCTGGAAGAATCAGGGCTAACATGGTTCATGACTGCAGACAACAGCTTACACTCAAGCATCAGACAGGCAAAATCATGATGGGGTTGAACAGAGCAAATCAGCACTATTCAGAGATTGAGCCCTGTGGGCCCTTTAGGGAGCAGAACTGTAGTTTATAAGGTCAAGCATCATGTAAATTCCAGGCACTAAGCACTGGAATAGCCTGAGGGATTTTATTTGCTGTTCTCCAGAGCTGCTGAGCAGATGTGAAGGGTCCTCTGCTGCCCATTGCCAAGCTGCTGCCTTCCTTCATGCTCCTATATACCCCCAGTGAGCACCCTGTAGGCTTCCAGCTCCAGCATCACTTCCCTGCTGCCTGCCCCTGCTCCCTCCCAGCTAGTGAGATGCCTTACTGAGGACTCCCAGACTCCATGTTTGGTTTCCAACTGGAAACAATTGGCACAGTGGCACCTTCAGGCAGCTTAAGGCTGTAGCACTGCAGGGATCCTGCGCACCACCAGCGAGCCCAGACAGAATGAACGTTGAAGTCTTCTTTCAGATTATATATTAGCAGCAGGCACCCCTCAGACAGTCTGATCAGATAAAGCAAAGTTAGTGTGATCAGATAATAAAATGTCAACATCAGATACAGCAAACTGGCCTGGACATGGAGTTATAATTGGCAAAAGCCTTTTGGCTGGAAAAAGGCATCAGGAGATTTTTTATGCTCTGTGTTGGGTATTCCACAGAGCTCACTCTCTTCTCCCTGCCAAGACACTGTGGCTGTAGCACGATGGAGCCTTACAGCATCCCTCCATTCCAGCACTCTTGATAAACCAACGGTTATTGTGAGCATATTTAAAAGGCTTAAACAGAGCAATAGGAGTGAGTAATCCCAGAGCAGGAGGCTGTCAGCAATGCCCTGCTACCAGCTCCCTGTCTGTGCAGCCAGGCTCTGCAGTGGAGAAATGAGACAAAGACCTGAGGACCTCCTGCTTGCAGGAGGGACCGCAGCCACAGCAGTGTATCCTGCTTACAGCAATCAGCTGAAATACAGTTTGAGACTGTCTGGTCATGAGCAGGGCTCTGCAGTTGAGGGAATGCAATGGGGATTATACTAACAAAGAACAAATTGAATTCACTGGGTTAATGCCGTCTCAATTTTGGAAGACTTTTGTGCTGGATGGTTAGAAAGCTGCTGTCTCTCGCAGATGAGCTGCACCGACTGCCAAATGTATGTCCTCTCAGAGGGAAAAATGAGGCTTATTTCTGCTACAAACCTACAGGACTCGTTTCAGATTTACAAATTCCCTTTCGAAATGGAAGCATTTGAGAGGCAAAGAAATTGCTTTGAAAAACCCTCACCAAAAACCACCCTTCTGAAAACTTTTTGATCTGATTGATCCATCAAGCAGTGGCTCAGGGTGAGGGAAAGATGACAGCTGCTGCTTTTGTTGCATGCCCTTCTGATTAGCTTTGAATAAGATGCTCCCTGTCACCCATGGCCCTCCACGTAGGGCACATACAGAGCTCTGTGGACTCTGCTGAGGGTATCTGATGCTGGAGCAGATCTTCTGCTAGAAGGAAAGGATTTATTTGGCCAGGACTGTTTGGAAAACTATGATTGGACTTAAATTCAGAATAGCAATAATAAAAATATAGAGAAGTTTTAGGAAGTCTTTCCAAAATTGATGAAGACGGGCTTTTCTAGGAGCAGAATCAGGAGCATCCACGCAAAGAAACTCCACACAGTGGAGTTTCTGGTTTCCCAGCATCCATCTTCCCTCAACCCTGTAACTGCTTTGGGTTCTGCAACTAACCTGCTATTGTTTCTGAGGATTTTATATTCCCTTCTCGTATAAAGAAACTGTGCTGCAGCACAGAGCCACAACCACCAAAATCCAGCATCCTTGCTTGAATTAATGATACAAGGCAGACTCCCTGTGAAAGGGAAAGGTTTCTTTCCTCAAACTGTAGCTAAGAATAAGCCTGCACATCCATTTGATGTTCCTATACAACATGAACTGTAGATTCACCTGAGTCTTTGGGATTCTTGCTAGATGTTTGGAAGGATGTTTCTGTCACTGGGGGAACATAAAATCCTCTCCCTGCTGTTTCCAGGCTGTGCAAACTTCCCTTCTGATCTCTCTTTTCTAGGCAGATGAGGCCACTGATGGGAATTGTGGATTGCTTTTTGGTGCCAGGGGATCTGAGCAAAGGCCAGAATGGAAGAACTCAGCCACACCCCCAAATGAGAAATGAGTTTGGCTCCAGCTTTAAACTCTGCTGCTCAGGTCCATCCGTGTCACTGAGGATAATCAGACAAGTGGCTTGTTGGAATCCTAATCCAGAAAAAGCGAGAGCCTGAGCTAATGGTTAAATAATCCCGACATTAAAACCTTCCACAAAGCTCAACGAGAGAACTGAGCTTCCAAATGCTTCCAATTAAATGAAACATTAAAGTCAGCACCCGGGGTGCAGGCTGGGAGCCTCCCAGGGCAGCTGGGATGAGCAGCATTTCCGAGGCAGCATCTCTGACTCTCACTGTCGTCTCTGGCAGTGTTAAGCATTGTCACAGCACTGGTGAAATGTGGTCTTTATTGGTTCATTTTCATCTCTGTGCATCTGCTTTCATAAGGACAAGCCTGCATGGATGGAAAGGAGTTTTCTTTGCTCCCTTTCCTTCTTTGTACACCTCCTCCACCTGCACCCTCCCCTTTCTCCCACCTTAGAGTGTACTGGCTAAAATAAAGCCCATTTAGTGATGAAGTCCACAGCTCAAGCCTGTGGACATCAGTGCAGCCTTAATGAAATTTCTGTGCCTGAAACACATTAGTAGGCAGGAGCTGAGACTGGAAAAAGATGAGGCTGCTGAATAGCTGGCAGAACTGGAGCTTTCAGAGTGGAAGACAGCAGAGAGAGCAAGGCAGCAAAAGGAGGCAGACACACAAGAGGCTGCTTCTGCCTGAGCTAACCTCCTGCCTGCCGGAGCCACAGACCTTTCCCCATGCCTATCTCAAATCTCTTCTGATTCCAGCTCCCCCATGGGCTTACAGAGCCCTTACATACCCTCACAACACTCCCCATCCTCAATGGCCTGCAGCCACAGCTAGCAGAGAACTCCTGTGATTATAAAGGCAATAACCTGCTGGTTATTTTGTCAGGCAGGTGATCGAAGGCTTTCTGAGCTTTGCAGAGACTTAGATTCACTTGAAGTGGAGGCTTGCATACTTTTGCTGGATTTCCATTCCAATTTTACTCAGGATTTTGGTCCATTTTACACTTAGGCAGCAGAAAGATGCCCAAAAGTCTTGTTTCTGTGCAGACAGAAGAGGGGAGTCAGATGCAGGGAAGCCCTCAGGCTGTTATAATTCCCCCCTGAAGACAGGTTGACTAAGTAGATGGCATCTCTGAGCCTAGAAATGTGCTCCCATCAGCAGGTTTCATGACCATGCATCATTTAGTTGGTGACATCATTCGAGTCACCTCTCAAATATACACAGGGCATCAAGGGAAGAGGGGGAGCAGGGGAGAGCGCGTGGCTGGAAAACACGGCAGTGGAAATACAGCTTCACTGATTTGAGATGACTTCCCAATGTATTCAAAACGGAGGCTGTGCACACTGAAAACAAGGGGGCAGCTGAGGATACAGCTTCCTTCCTGGAGAAATCTGTCCAGAAATGCTTGGTGCATTCAGGCATGGGAAAATTCACTATACCCAATCCTGGCTGATGCCACACAATATACCATTAAGCCTTATTGGTGCAGCTGGCTTTGCCCAAATCACAGAGGAACCCTAGGATTTGACACAGCCATAAACTGTATTCCAACAGCAGCATCCACTGACCCCTTACCCTGAGCACTTACACAATTTCTCAGAGCCTTGAAACAGTGATGGCCATCAGACTCTTAAAACCCAACACAAACACAAAGCACCCTTTTAAGATCTATTGCCTTCTCTTTAAAAATGAATAATTATCAATACTATTGCAGGATGTGTCCTTTCAGTTACCATATTTTCCTTTAATTCCAGCATAATTTTCCTCAGACTGTCTCCCAGAAGACGAGTGTTTGACTTTTCTGCTGTGCCCTTTCAGATGCATTACATACTCTGATCTTGTCTGCACCCTTAATGGCTTTGTCAAGAGACCATTTCTGCTCAAACCTTGTTAGTCTTAATAAAGAGAAAATAAAGTCATAAATACTTTTGTGGTTTCCCTCTTGCTGGGTTGTAATTTGGCTAACAAATTCAATTAATTTGGAAACCAGTAATTATTTGCTTAGAAGCAGATTGAAGGAATTTTAGTTGAAAATGGACTTTTAATGGAAAGACGAGATACCAGTTCTTGGAAATGGAAACTAAATGTGGGAAATGGGATGAGTGACATTTTCAAAATCCTTTCTCATTAACCAGCTTTGGCTTTCAGTAGATGTCATTTTTATCCCCATTTGTAAAGCTAATATTCCTCTCTGTCACATCTGTTGGGCAGACAAATCCACAAAGCCAGAAAACCTCAGTGATGGAGCTATAAATGCAACGAGATCTCATCATAAAGATAATGGTTCATTTTCTGAGTTTGAATCCCAGACTCCATGACTTTCTCCTGCAATTTCCAAAGCCACATCCAGGAAAACACTGCTCATGCCATGCTGCTACAGAGTTTTACAGATGTGTTGTGATTTAAATGGAGAGTGGTTTGGTGCTCTGTTTTCATTTGTTAATTGACTTCTCTCTTAGGGTAGGAATTGAAGTAGTTGGTGATAAATGGATTACACAGTCCTCTTTGTTTCAGTGCAGCCTCTGTGAAATAATCACAAGTCCCTCCTGACACCTGCTAAAGGGGGGTGGAAGGTGGAATTTGGGATTCCTTTCCTCTCCGTCAGTGGAAGGACATGGTTTGTAACTCAATATTTACCTAAAGAAATTAATAAAGGGGCAAAGTACAGAATCCACAACTCCTCCTTCCTGCATGACTTACAGTAATTCAGTCCTCCTTGCAAGAACTCGCTGAAGTCCCCAACTCCTGTATACTTTGCACAGCAGGTCTGGCTTCAGCAGAGCACAGCACATGACTATGACCCTGCCTGGAAGACAGAAGATACTGGTATGGCTCCCTTCCATCCTGCCTGATGAATGGGACTGAAGAGCTTCCTTTACCTAAGGAACATCACCACCTGGGAGCTGGTCTCCTGCACACTACAGCAATAGCATTTTTCAAACAGAAAGAGGGAACACTGTGCAGGACTTTGGGAAAAAAGCTGTGGCAAACACCCTCAGAAGAGGCCTTTGGACTCTCTAAACATGATCAGGAATTCACATTCTTTAGTATTCTTGTTTTAGCACTGAGATTTTAGATCCACCTTTTAAAAACATGTGATTCACTTCAGGCGCTTAAAAAGAAAGCAAAACTGTGCTTAACTATGTCCTTTATTGGATCTGGCCCTCAAAAAAACTCAGAAGGTGTTGGCAAATTCTGCTGCAATTCCATATGGTTGCTTTGTGGCTCCCTCTGCTCTTTAAATGGGAAGGAAGATGTATTTCACTCTCATCCAGACAAGCTCCTTTGCCAGGCTCTGATCTTCCAGATTATCACCCTTACAAAGAGGCAAAGAGACCTTTAACAAAGACCGGCTGGTCCCCTCTGCTGCTTCTCCAGCCAGCATTTCTTCAATGCTAGAGCTGTAACTCTGCATCTTTCTACCTCTTCATGTGTGATTTTTCTGCTTCTTACTCAGTCCTCCTCCTCTCTCCCACTCTCCCTCTCCTGGCTTTCAATTTACTCCATCACCAACACGTTTTCAATAAGGAGGATCTCTCCTGTGCTTCTTACTGCCAGCCCATGATGTCCTGATATGAAAAGGTAGTCAAGAAGGGAGACAACTATTTCTTCAGTGGAGATGAAGACTGCAGCCATGTTCTCAGCTTTATGTGGGACCAGAGACTGCAAGCAAACCAGAAGTTATAGAAACTACAACTGACTGACAGCAGACAGAGTTACAGTTTCTGGCACAGCAGCAACAGGTTTTAATTTGGATGTAGGGAATGAGATCCCTTCTCCCTGATCGCCATAGACACTAATCACACCAAGTAGTATGAACTGTTCTTGGAGATGGACTGACAGAGATGGGTGGCAAGTAACGGGCTGAGAACATGCCTTGCTTCAGTTTACAGCCTATTTAATTCCCAGAGAAGCTGGTGTCTCTAGCTTATCCACACTACAAACATACACACATGCAATCCATACATATCTACATACATATGTAGTCCCCTTGCTGAGCCTGAGTGGTCGTTCTCCACTCACCAGGATGGGGAGGGGGAAACAGCAATGGAACAATACTCCATCCACTCTCAGAGCTCCAGCTCTGAGGCCTATGGCACAAGCATTTTGCTCCATTCCTTCCCCACCAATCAAGTTCTTACATATCCTAAGGATTCAGACATTTTCTGCTTTTTATTTTACTGCTCCTTGTATTAAGTCCCCCAAAGGCTGTGTGGGAAATGAAGGTTCCCCTTTGCTGTGCACTTTTCCAGCTCTAACTTACTTTCTTCAGCAAGTCTTTCATAAAAAGCAGCAGCCAAAAAAATCCATCTCCAAAAAAGCTTTGCAGAACAAACAAGGAAAATCCTTGTTACTTCCATCAACAAGTGCATAGGACCAATGGAGAGATGAGGCAGTGCTTTAACTCCCCAAGTGTTGAATGATGTGAAAGCGGAAACAAGGCAGAAGGAAGCATAAGTGGTGCTGAGAAAAGCACAGAGGTTTCTGCATCTAGGAGAGAGCCTCATCTCAACGTTCAGACTTGCTCTTGCCAACAGAAAAGAAGATGCTGGAACCCTGGAGCTTAGAGCAAGTTCTGCTCTCAACTTGCATGAGTGTAAATCTGCAGGCAGGGCTGTGAAACCACTGAGGGAAGAAAGAAGAGACGCTTGCCTGTAAACACCTTCACTGCATCCCTTGAAGCCTGGATGAAGGCAGAAGAGCTTCAGAAGGTGCCATCTGGCTGGCAAGTGATCTGGCTCTGGGCAGAGCCTTGGCTTCAGCTTGAGCTGGCATTTAAACTCAGAAGAATCTTGGGCAAAGCCTCAGGCACCACCTTATCCTTCCTCCCACAAACTGCAGCTGAGCCTGTTGTTACGACCTCCGAGTGCTGCTAAACCCCAGCTACCCTGGCAGGTGATCCCAAGCAAGCCAAAGACACAGTCTGGCCCTAAACCAGATCCTACCTATGCTACCCAAAGACATGAGTAGCTGCAATCTGTCATTCACCATTGCTGCTTGCTGCAGTCATACAGCCTGCTCCATAGGCTCAACCTGGGCTGAGTGCCTTGGCCCCTTCTTGTGGGATCTTGACATTCCTTTCTTCTCTCTAGTACTTGAAGTTAAAGCAAAATAAATGGTAGGAACAAACACTGGGGAAAAATACCTCAAGTCAGATCAATGGATCTTATTTTTACATCAGTCTTAAAAGTTTCCTTTCTCTTTTACAACATTTGCTTCGATTTTCTTTTGCTTTTCATCCTAATAAAGTTACAACCTGAAACAAGGGGGAGGAAAAAAAATCCCACTTCCAAGCAGGGCTTTTCTTAGTTTCTTTTTTCACTTAAAGCTGCCGCAATATTTAGAGTTGCTTAAAATGAGGAAAAATTGCCCTTTTATTCTCACAGAAAGGCTGTTTCAAAGAATCAGCAGTTTCTGATGAAAAATGCTTTGTTGCAATTTCCCAACCAGGGCTTTTACTGAGTGCACGGAGCATAGTCCTGCTAATGCTTCCTTTCGCTATGGAGGGTGCAGATCCTCCCGTCAGACTTCACGGGAGCTGTGCTGTTGTGGCTGTCAGCCCTGCATGGGGTTTGGAGCTGGTTGGTGGGAGCAAACACTTGAGCTTCCCATTTTACAGAGATCTCTGCAGATATAGATCTAATACTATAAATTTTCCACTTTTCTACCTTCCCCAAACCTTATTTTCATCATAATCAGCTCTACTAATGGAGGAAGCCTTGAGTCCAAAATCCTGACAATGCAGCACTGTGCCTCCAGCAGTACATCATGCCTGAGCACAGGGTTATTCTCCTGGCATATAGGACAGAGCAAACGCACCTTCTTTCTTCCCGTTCTGGCAAGAGCATGGACATGATTAGGTTTCTCCAAAACAAATTGCAGAGCTGCTCCTAGGGCCATGAGTGTCACTCTATGACTTAGCAGCAAGGGACAGACATGCCACAGAAACTCAATCTAATTTTCTCTTTAGGGGTCTTGGCTAAGCAGGTGAGGTTGGAGTGGTGCAACATGCTTCCTGCAGGAGAATCAGATACCACTGCCCATTTTAAAGTGCTGTATTGAAAAGAACAGCATCAGATCCTTGAAACAGCCTCACTTCCCTGCCTAGGCCCCTGCCTTCTGCCTCCATACGATCCGGCTGCTGGCAGGAGATGGAGCCAATCTGCAAAATGAGCATCTCCATGGAGATAAGCTGGGAGTGCGAGAAGGTCAGAGCCAAAGCATCAGGAGCAGCAAAGGAGTTCTTCAAACTTCATTTCCTTCCACAGAAATCACTTGATGGAGATTTGTTGAACGTGACACCTGGCTGCCTCGCATTGTCGACTCAAATGAGGAGACAAAAGAGGAAGCTAATTGTTTCCAATGCGTTCAAGTTTAATACAGTGCATTTTTAATTAGGGCTCTAAAGGGGAAGAGAATCAATTGCCTCTTGCAGAGGCAGGCAGCACTGGCAGGTGATGCTGTGTGGGGAATGGGAATTGCAGCAGGATGCTGAGGCTCTCTGATGAGGGGAGGGCCAGTGTGCTCTCTGGGGGCCCTGTGCATCAGATACTCCTGGTGGCTTCAAGAAAGCTTGCCACTAAGTGGCAATGTGACACCATCCAAAAGGACAAGATTAGGGGAAAATGCTATTGAACCACCTTGCTTTGGAGGTGCTCTGGTGCCTGGGAGTCTTTGCAACCCCAGGGAGCATCTGCTTTCCAGGACATGAGGAGGAAAGAAAAGCATCTGACTGTGGATAACCTTTCCCATAACTGTGGTGAGATCTAGTATCCTTCAATATACCTTATTGCTTGTTTGAGCTGGACTGGGATAGCCCAAAAGCTACTGCTTGATAGGTGCTTGGTGACCTGGGCTTTGGGAGAAGGAAACAAAGGCAATCTTATGGTTGGGATCCAGACCTCTAGAGGATTCTGTTTTAGAAAAACCATCCTAGCAAGCTCAAGTTGAAGGGACTCCAGTGAGCAAGCACAGCAAGCCCAAGGACTCAGGCTAAGCAGCAAATCCCTGTGGCATGCTGTTGAGACACAAGCACACACAGCAAGAAGCTGGTATTGCTGAAAACTTATGTTCGGATTGTTCAGCAGACTGAAGCTGAGGTCTCCAAGGAGCTCAATTTCATGCCTATAATGAGAATTATATTTCCTAAAGGAAGCAGCCAAAGTCCTTCAATTCAGTTTAATATACTGCAATAACAGATAGGTCTCAGGATCCTGCTTTCTCAATACCCTCATATTCAGTCTTTGCCAGGCAAAAATCACAGCCTTTTTCACGTCTTTCAACAGGACACTTCGAGATGTGCTAAATATATTCTCTTTGGTTTTGAGTGATGCCTGTGTCTATTGCTGAAGTCTATACCACAGAGATTTCTTTGCAAGGCCTAAGGGGACCAATTCAGGGCTGAAAAGAAGATTGCTAGCACCATCTGAGGGACCCTACAGCATCTTAAACATCTGCATGGGGCAGGCACAAACAGCGCAGGACCAACAGCAAAATAGCATCCTGACAGCTAAGTGGGATACTTGATGGTGTCCCAAAAATGTACTAGACACCTCTTCTTAGCCAACTGAAAGCAGGCAATGTTTAGCCAGTTTAGCAAGCATTTGGTGCTAGTTCAGTTGATAATAGTTCAGTTGCAAGACAGGACAAGGCCTTCAAGCTGTGCAGTTAGGCTGAGGATAGAAATTAGCCATTAAAAATTATTTGGAAGCTGAAGCTAACTTATTTATGGTATTGTAAAGCCAGAAAGGGTAGAAGTACAGGATCTATTAACATAAAATGTTGAGTACAGACTGAGTGCTAAAGAAATAAATCCAGTGGTGAAATTCACTTTGCACATGTAAGATTGAGATCAGGACTTCATTGCCAGGAAGAATCTGTACCTTTGCACTTTGTGTCTTTTCTATTTCTTCACCTGTTCTCAATGAATCCCTGGAAGATGCTGTTTATGGACAAAATGGAGCATGCTTCATGAAAGATTTATTAATCAGAACTGCCAAATTCATAATTACTTTCTGGGCACTAAAATCGTTTGGCCTTATCAAATAAATGAGAATAACCACTGATTATTGTTTTTGGAGAAAGAAGTAGCTGGTAATAAGGAAAAAACATGTGCATATGAGGACGATAATATGAATGGACATAGATGTGTTCATATAGATGTCTGAGTGGTCAAATGACTCATCTGCCTGAAAAAAAGAAGCATCATTTTCATATTGTGAGGCACTCAAGCAAGCCACCAGCACTTTCACTCCAGCACAATAGATGGACTTCATTTGTTTCCCTGCTCCTCTTCTGCCACTGCTGTTTCATGGTTCAGAAGTGGCTGGAATTTTCCCCTCTGTTGTTTTTAGTCCAAAAATAGGAACCTCTGTTCAATAGAAATTAGTGACATTTAGTGCCATCAAGAAACTATTCATAAAGACCTTGGGATTTTAAAGCTTTTTCACTTCCATGGCGGAACAACCATGTCTGATGTGCAGGTGCAGCCCTACAACGATTTTTCCTCAGGTGTTTAAGGGCTTTTCACACTGGCCCCGAGGGTTCTGAAAGTCACAAAACATAGCAAGTCCTGATTAGAAAGCTTTCACTATACCCAGATGCTTTGGAAAATCCAGCCAGCTGCCCTAGGAAACTCTGTCAGGAGGTATGGGACATGCAGCCTGGAGTGAAAAAAGGTTCACAGCCCTCAAAAGAAGGAAGATGTTTGTGTCCACCTGCTCTTTGAGCATAGAAAAAGACATCTCTCCTCATTGACATGACTTTAGGTGCCCTTGAAACTATTTTGGGACTTACCTGAAGTTGCACTGTGATAACAATCAGGTGCTATCCCCAGCTGCCGGCCCCAGGGTCACCCTGTCTTTGCCCTGCTATGCCTCTCAGTGCTGCAACCTCTGGCCTTCAACTCTTTGTGCTCACCCAGGAGCCCTGCAGCACTTGAGCAAGAGCAGTGTTAAACTCCCTTGCAGGCTGCTAACTTGGGGATTCGTCTCTTGCCCTCTTCCCAGCTTTTGCTGATTTTTCCCCTCCTCTCCTCCCGTGATGATTTATGGAAGGAAAAGTATAATTCTAAAATGAGTAATTGATGTTCTTTCGAAGCCATCTCCTTTACTCTACTTGTTCTCTTAATTTACTTGGTTTATACCAACTGATGACAGAAGCCTATTGTTTTGCTGAAACATTAACTTCACAAAGTCATTCCGGTCCCATCTGCAGCACTAAAATTAATGATTCCCTCTGCAACATCTGTTTAATTAACTATCGGCACCATACAAGAGGCATCCAAATACCCCAGCGACTAAATCAGCCTCAAATTAGGGAAATACGATGTTAAATTGTATCAGAGAGAAGCAGAGATTATCCTTTTGAGTGCTGACATTCATTAGCTACCAGCCATCCCATGCATCTTCACAATGAAAAAGTGTCAGCAGCTCCTTACCATAGTTTTCATTTAAGGGCTGCTGTTCCTTTAGCCACTGTGAGTGGAAAGAGGAGGGGGTGGAGGGACATCAGCAAGCTGAGGCCAGTGCTCCATCATTGCTGCTGGTGGATCTGTTGCTGGGATAAAAGATAAAGGTAAAACAGTGCTGCCATTAAGTGCTACCTACATTGCCGTCGTGCCTGTTGGAAGCTGATGCCAGCTTCTAGAGCTGCAAAGACAGCAGGACTCATTGTAAAAGCTGACACTGAGATAGGGAATCTCTGGGGATACCGCTGAAGGTACCAGTCTCTTGGCTACCCAGTAAAGAGAAAGATGGGAGTAAGGCAGCTCTAAGGAGCAAGTAATTTGGACATCCAGGTCTCTAAAGTGCCTGGGGGTATTAAAGAGTTTCTTACAGCCACCGCTGTTAGCGTAGCTGCATGTCCAACTTTGTACAGGTAAAACACAAACTGAAGGGCTGATTTATGAGGTTTTGAGGGGGTTTAAACTTTTTTTCCCCTACTTTGAACTCCCCTCCCTCCTTTAGGTTGCCATGGCAATAAATGCAGCATGAAATTGCAAGTTTACAAAATGCACTAAGTCAGCAGCATGGTAAAAGGGAAGGAAAAGAAGGGGAAGAGAAGGGAGGGGAAGTTGGAAGGGATGGTGTCTGGCTCATACAGCTGCTTGTAAAGAGGAAGAGGAAGAGGGCTAAGGGCCAGGCAGGCTGTGCTGTGGCGGGGGCAGGAGAGCATCAGTTAGAGGAAAGTGCTGCCTCTTGGGTTCCCACTCGGTAGTTATACTGATCAAACTACAGACTGCTGTACCCAGGCAGTCTGCTGTCAATCCTGACCTCCTACCTGAGATGAACTTCCTCTGAAAAGGGAATTCTCAGGGGATTTTTGCCACTTCTTGGTAACTAGGAAAACATTAGGTTGTTGGCTTTAAAGAATGAGCCTGAACTGGAAGTGCTGACATAACTCTGAGGTTCTTCTCTAATGCTCGAGCTCAGGTCAGGAAAGTGCATTCATGGAGTCCTCTGGGGTGAGATTTTTCAAAGCACACCAAGCCTGAGGCTCAGTGTCCACAAGGGCCACACTTTCATCAGAGCTCAGTTCCCTCTTAGGCAGCTAATTAATCTTTGCAAGCACCTCAAAGTAGCTGTACTGCATCTGCAGCTGTGATGTTGCCCTGAAGACTGGCTCTAGCTAAACTACAACTTCTCAGTTTAAAAACCCATTTTCTCTCTCCTTAGGATGGTATTTACCAGCTTTCTTGACAAACCATTTCTGATTGTTGTTTCTTGGCTTAAAGAATCAACGCATGTTTGAAAGCCTGCTCTGAAGTCTACCCTCTACCTTGTCTTCAAATTGAACATATGGTTAAGTACGAGGGAAAAGTTGAATGTGGCTCCTTTAAACCCATGCGACCAACTTGCAATGTGTTGGCACATTGAGCACATCTTTACATGGTGAATAAATTTAAAAGGGAGTATGGGAAGATAGAATAAATGAGGCTGCTGTTAGACAACAAGCAGAAATACAGCCCTTTATTACCCCAAGAAGGGCTAAAGGCCATAAACATAATTATTCTTATATTAGATCTGTGTTAACCTCACGCTTCTCTGAGAATAAGCACTTTTCAGCCCTTTCCTTCCCATCTTTTCCCAAAGATCCTAGTTGTCTTCTGTGTGTTGCCATTGGTCTCAGTGGTCAACTCCAACTCCATCATTAATTTGGGGGTTTCAAAGGTTGGTTTCCGCAGTCTCTTGTTTCCTAACAAAGGTACAATCATTAAGATTAGATTTGGTGTAAGGACAGCCATGGCCTGTCTGTCTCTATGGATAACACTGCTGAACATTCCTTTGAAAGAACTTTCAAAGTGGGTTTGTCAAACCCTGTTGAAATTTAAAATACTTTTATATAATTCATGGTGAGGATGTTTAAGACCATTACAAGCAGCTTTGACTCATTTGCTTTAGAAGTTAATTCAAAGTAACATACCCAAGCATCCCTTTTTAGGCATCTCCTATTGTTACCTGTTGCTAAAGGCAGAATTGCAGATGAGTGGCCAGTTAAAACAAGTCCTGCCTTGTTGAGAACAGGCTCCTATGTGGCTCCAGCAGCAGAAGATGTTTTCTCCCATGCTACACATATCTACATTTGTGACATCCACACACTTCAGCACACAAGCAAGCAGGCAGTAGTTGCTTTCTTATTGCTCACATGCTGAGGTTATTGGCAGAACTCTACTGACAGAGCATATAAAGAATGTACCAAACCACATTTAAAAGTGTGACATGCAATTCAATAGCAGCCAGGGGAATTACAACACTCTGTAGCCGGATAAGATGCTAAAGGAGCATGAAACACATGCTATGCTTAATGTGATTTTTTTTAAAGACTGTTTCCTTTCCAAGCTTGCCAAGGAATACATTGCACTGTCAGAGTGCAATGACATGAACCTCAGACATGAACAGCCATGGCAATTGTGGTGAGATAGAGACAGAGCTAGCACAGTTTGTGCTTCTGCCTAGATAAGGGAGTCAGATGAACACCGGCTAGAGACTAACACACAGAAACATCTCAACACACAGAAGGATGAAGAATGAAAGTGCTACTCTAGGTGCAGAGGATCTACAAACCCTGGATGTTACTGATAACGTAAGGAGAAGGAAGATAAAGAGACTGAAGGTTTTTAAGGGAGAGTGTCCCTTAAAAAGCCAGCACTGGAAATGAGGTATCAATATTTGCTTGGCAAAATGGTACGCAGCTCTGAGATCTAGTAGAAGGGGAATTAGAGATTGCTTGGATGGTGCACAGAGAAGCCAGCTGGGACTGGGCAGCCAGTCCAATAGGGACTGCACACACAAAGAGGATAGGAAAGCCATTGCCATATTGTGTTTATAATTTTAAACATATATATATTTTAATATATAAATACACACACACACATATATATAAATATATATGTTTATATAAATAGTGGGAGAAGATACAAGGGGAAAAAGTGGCCCAGGACTATGTAGCAGACCTCTGCCAGTGCTGGGAATTGATTCTTGAGACTCACAGTATCTAGCCCACTATAACAAGAAACACTGACCATAAGGAGAACAGATATGAGTCTCTGCCTTCATTATTATCCTCAAAGTTTGGATTTATGTATTTATTTATTTACCAAACACGGAGGAACGACAAACAGAATGAGAAACACTGAAAGCTCATAAAATCCTTTCCATGTCTTTAATCAATCATGACTGGTGTATCTCCCATCCATTTTCCCAGTTTAAAATAGAATAAAGATGTCCTCTCCCATCACAATCTTTCTTCAGGCAGCTGTGCTCCTTACATCAGCACAATGACCCAAACAGGATGGCTGTATTAACAGATATGATCTAGCCTTTAATGGAGTTCAGCAACTGGGATTAGCTACTCGTAATGTAGTTTGGGCTGTCAAGCACTATACGAAACTGCTAACGCATTACAAGTTATAGGCATCAATTCTTTCTAAGTGAAAAGGCATTTCAAATTCAAAACACTTCAAACCTAATAACAGGAAATTATCTTGATGGATCCCCTTCAACATGTACCAAAAATAAAGAGAGGAGGAGAAAGGGTCAGGCATCCGATCAAAACAAAATCATATCAGTGCTTTTTAACTCTCACTAGTGCAGAGCAATGCAGAAGAGTGGATTTGGATGTCAGGGAGGGAATGAATTGTGAGGTGGGATGAGAAAGAAAGTTTGCAAACCACATTGTAACAGGGGAAAGGGAAAGTTTACCTGCCCATTTGGGTCAATGTGTACACCAGAAGCATTTGTCTGACCCAGGAAGATGACTGAAAAGTCCCTTGCAGGTATTTTTCCAAAGTAAGCTGAGCAGTTAGTTAGGTTTCCACAGCTTTCATGTTTTGAAGGTGTGCTTAATGAGACCTGATTTTTCAGATCAGACAGTCGGTGATTGCTGAAAAGCAGGTCCTTTTAAAAGCATCATTGTCAAAGCACGCATTTGGAGTGCACACTCCGCAAATGTGCACGGTGTCTGAAAATATTGTCCATTTGCCCCTTTAATCCCCAGCAATGGTCCAGGGCTAGAAAGCATTGGAGGAGACGAGGAAGGGTCAGGGTTCGAGTAGTGAGTGCTGACAAGCTGAGTCATTGATCACTTGCATGCAATAATCCCTCATTTTTAAATCTCACTTGTCTGAATGCTTTCTGTGTTGTCAAGCTGAGTCATTTCTGCCCATGAAAGAGCAGGCTAGGGAGAAAAACCTCTCAGCACAGTGGCTGTGCACCAATCCTGCCACTGTCCCGTTTTCTCCACATCTCTATCTCTCTCATCCTTGGCATGTGAATTGGCCAAGCCATCATATGACAACCTCAGAAAGAACAAAGCTCCCCCAAGCTGGCAAGAGAGTCCCCTAAGGAAAAGAAATGGGCCTGAAAAACAAATTGAAAGCAAGGCAGACAAACCAAAAGGCATTTTTCCTTTTAGCACGTTTTGGGAAGAGGAGGGGAGAGAAGTCCCTTACGGCCAGAAACCTGCACTGCCATTGGTTTTCCAGCTCAAGTCAGAAGCCCAGGGGAAAGGCAGCTCTTCACCACCTGTCAGGAGGGATTGCAAAGACAACAAAGTGTCTTGTAGGAAAACAGTGCAGGATAGTCATTTGAGACTGCCTCATTAGTCATACAGCGTTTGCGCACGCCAATGGCTGAAGGCAAAATATGACCTTAAGTTACATTGTCGCACCAAACAAAATGTCTTTCTTTGCAAAGGGAGAACAAGAAAGAGTGAATGTACTGCATGAGACATGAGGGATGGAGCTTTGATGGCAACAAGACGGTACAGCAGCCATAAAGGTGGATGCCCTTGATTATCATCTCTGTTGCGGTAGTAGCTCAGACCTAAGACTGTGTCAGGTGCTGGATAAAAGTACTCTGAAATAAACACGCTTTGCTTCAAAGAGCTTTCACCCTATATATCTAATGTTTCCCAGTGGGTGAATGCTATCAACAGACAGAACAGTCCAAGGCAGCAGTGTGATGACATTAAAGCTGTAGGAAACCTAATCTTTCTGCAAAAGTCAAACCAGGCACCGGCCCTGACTATGGAAGGAGGGAAGTGTTTTACAAAGTGCAAAGCATCCAGTGCACAAAGAGCCAAGAGCGCTCTCAAAGTCCCTGAAAGCACTGTCTGCATACCCATGGAAGGTGACATTTGTCCTCACACAGCGTGTGAGCTCCACATTCTGTTTTATTCAACAGTGTCACTTACATGGTGTGAAAAACTGTGTGGTTGGCAATCTACATAAAGATCAGCTTCATGCACAACTGTGTGTTGTCTTTTTCCTGGTTCCACATCCAACCTGCATGAGTTTGGTTTTCTTATAGCACCCAGAAATTAAAGCGCTAAGCTTGCCAATGACTTTCCATGAGATAACCCCGAATCTCTTCTCTTTTTCACTGAGGAAAACAAGGACACTTTTTCTACTTTAAATCAGATCTGGAATAAGATTTCTCAAAGCACATTGTGACTAATGTTGCTAGATGAGATCAGCGTTTGGTCTGTTGACCAGATTAGCAGAACTCTGTCCGAACAGAAGTTCTCTAATTCACATTCAGTCCTTCTATTTTCTTACCAAAGACTAAATGCATTGGATCCAATAAAGACTGCGAAGGAAGCTATAAATACAGGTTTAACCTAATAGAGTGAATCCCAAAGTGCTAAGGAAGGATTTGTGAAGACCGCTTAAAGTTGTCTCATCAGTAACATTTGTGAGTTTCTTCTTCTGTGTCTTGACATATTGTACATCTTCTTGTGAGGGTTTGGAACATAGAAAGAACGGATTTTAATAAGAACCACTGGCCTCCTGCTTCTAGAAGATATTGTTAGGGTGGGCTCAGATGAAGAAGGATCATCAGCATGTTCTCAGAGCTTCTTGATTTGGCACTGAGGAAGATTTAGCACATTCCAATATCCATTTCCTCCGCAGCTCTAATCTTAACACCCACCTACTGCATGCTAAATGAACATCCCAGCGCTTCATAATGGAGACAGGAAATTAATTCCTCATAAAGGGGTTTTTTTTCCCTACCCCTCTTATTAAGACTCCCCAGCCCTGTCAACAGCCAACTGCTCTTTCACAAGTCATAAAGGTGCATTTCTGCAGTCTCATTTCCTCAGGTTTCTTATGTGATGGATTATGACCATTAATAACCTTCATGTTGGAGGAGAACAACTGCTGGGTAATCCAAGGAACCTTGCTGGACAGTGTAACCCTGACCCTTTAAGCAAGGCACTCAGGAAAAGGAGGACATGAAGCAGGGGGTCTGTTGATATCTACCTACTTTCTCAGAGCCTCTTAGAGGCTGAAGCTGTGGAAAAAGGCCCTCCCTGTTCTTGCTGGCCTACGATTCCCATGGGAACCAGCAGAGCTGGCTCACTCCCCTGAGGAGGACATCTGAAACAAAGCCCTTGGTCCTGTGGTCTGATGCAACTTTGAGCATTCCCACATCTCTAGCACCCGGTATGTGCACACATCCATGTTTTCAGGACACAGGATGTCCAGAACAAGATTTTAAGAGGACAAAGTCCATGGAGATGCCTAACAATAATCTCCTTCCTTGACATGAAGATTAATCAGGAAGTGTGAAATCCTTAAATAACGCGTTAAAATTTTTCTCTCCAACTCATAGTCCATTGGGAATTTTCTTTTCTTTGGTGGCTATGACTAATCTTTAATTCTAAAAAAATCAGGTTAATGTCAGCATTAAAATGGACCAGGCTGCATGAGAATGACAGCTCTGGTTTAAAATTATACCATTTCACCCAGGCTTGATCTCAGCAGCTTCATGCAAGCAGAGCTGATGTTTAGAGAGACGGGTGCTTAAACAGCAGGCAAAATTCTTGTGAAATGAAAATGGATCATATCCACGTGACATGCATTTGGAAACTGCCGAGTGAGAATTTGGAGCTGGTATCAAAAGCTGGAGGGCAGTGTAAAATATGCACACGGATTGCATTCCCAATTTTGGTTTGAAGCACAAATTCATGCATCTAGCAAAACAAAAAGCACACACGACCAATTCAATGAGCCCAAAACTACAGAACACATCCTGGGAACATGACGCTTTGGAGCTTTCTTTGGTTCCCTTTTTAAAGTGTTATGAAACATTTCATTTGGGTTTTCACATACGTACACCATGTACACTATGGAACAGCAGCACGATGCAACTCTTCACAGAGATTTGAAGGTCTTCCAAACAGGCCTAGCATAAATGTTCTGCAGGAAAGTACAGTTACCGCTGTTGTTGCCTAGCAAATGTCTGTGAGAAAGTGTTTCTGTTTAAGGAGAAAACCAAATTAAGTCTAAACCTTCAGCAAGGGCACCCTCCTCTGGGACAGTAGATAGCTGTAAGACTCAGAGGGCAAAATTGTCAGAATCTCTTGTTAATATATAGGCAGCACATTGCAGCCACAGAGACCAGTGATATTAATGTGAAAAACCCTGGTAGCTGTGGCTCAACGTCAGAAATAGATGAGTGTTGGCAGAGCTCTTGACCCCAAGAGTTATTAGTAATGCTTTTTCTAAAGCCATCTTTAACATTTTGTCTTTTTTTGTTTTTCATATAGTAAGAAATTACATCCCAAAGGGGAATGGACTCTTCCTTTAGTGTCAGTCTCTGCAGTAGTAAGCTGGCATCTCTAACTCCCCAGCACCTCTAACTGACTCTGTGTGTCCATGCTGGGAAATGCACCCTATATCTACCTTCCAGTGGGTATTAAACTGTCTTTAGGAAGGGATTAATGGGGTGGTTTGGCTTTTCAAGCTCTTACTTCTTTTGCTCAGATATTTCTTTATAATCCTTCAAACTCCTCCCTTGCTCCTCCAAAATCTTTTCCTACATAATAATAAGCCAGACCAGTTGGCAAAGTGGAGTCTCTGTGATGGAGTGGCTTCTGCCTCTCACTCAGGGGGATTGGATTAGGGATGTGAAAGTCCACTAAGGGTTGATTGCATTTTAAGAGAGGAACGCAGGATAACTTGCAGATGGATGTTCAAAAACATGACCCTCAGCACCATGGAGTGGGAGCTGGAGAAAGATGTAGGACTCCTGCTAGTTCAGCTTCTTTCTGCTCTGGCCCATTCCCATCCAACTCTTTTGTGCAGAAAACAAAGTGAACTAAGGGCACAAGTGAAAACACTGCTGTGCCACAGTTGCATCGTTGCTTTCCATGATGATCAGGTGTGGAGGCCCAAACTAAGTTACGGCTACACCTGAGTGCCCACCCAAGAGCAATATATTCCTTAAGCAATTTTGCCAGAAGCCCAAAGGGAGAGATTTCTTGAGTATTCAGTGAGAGGCTTTGGCCTGTTAACTACTTACAAGCCCCTTCCAGTACAGGTTAAATCCAAGGACTATTATTCAGCAGAGGACTGATTTATCTACCTGGGGACTCAGTTCTGAGCTCAAATCATAAAGATATTCTCTATCAAGGGCTATCACACACATTTCATCCATTCCTTCAGAAGCAGGGGATGATTTTTATACCTGGGATTCTGAGATGCTGGGACAAGAGTCAGAATAAATATTCTCATTCTTTACCATTCCAGGAGAGCTTTAATCCACCCATTTTACAGGTGAGAGCCTTTCCATTCCATATTGTTTTTTGAAAGGAAAAAGTATCATTTAAGCCAAGTAGGCCAGGATAAACCATAAGAAAGACCCTCCAAATACCTTCTCCTATGAGCTGTGAACTGCATTATTAACAAAAAAGTTAGTTTATTAGGAAGAAAATCTTCAATATGTGAAAGAGGTAAAATGGCATCGACATCCCATGAGGATGTTTATGATCAAGCTCGTTTCATCTGTGCTTGCAAGACAGATATAAATAAAAACAAAGCAAAAGATTGCTTAGAGCAAGAGATTCTGTTCCTCCATCTGTGTTGATCTATAACACGTGTAATGGCTGCATATCCCTGCTCTGCTGCAGCCTCCAGGTCTCAAGGTGGGCTGGAGGATGCACCAAGCCAACCAAGATAGGAGAAAGGAGGCAGTGAGGAAGCTGGAAGAATGGGGCAGACCCTCATATGCTTGGTTGGGCTGCATATCCCATCTCTTTCATGCTTCAAAGGCATCCAGTATTTCATGCAGGCAGGACTCATGGCCTAGATGAGACCTGGTTTAACTGCTGTCACTATGAAAACAGCTCTCCATACATACTACTGACTAAAGACAGCACTATGTTGTCTCCACTCCATGACAGAGGCAGTTGGTATTATCAAGCCCTTCCTAAGCCCAGAGGCGGCAGTTATCAAATGGATCATCATTGCAGAATTGTCTCACTAGTTGGGAGGACATGACGGATGCTCCTTGTATTAGCAATACAGCAGCAAGAGTTAACTATTTAACTTATTTCCAGCCAGGAAAACTGTTGATCAGTCTGGTCTGAAGTTTCTGATCTCAGTTCTCAAGCTCTCCTGGCTTCTAACAGTGGCAAGATAGAGCATGCAGCACGTAGTAAAGGCAACTATGTTTGTCTCCTCAGCTATTTGCAGCAATGTTCAGATGTAGGTAAGTTCAGTTTATGTGCCTTATCTTCCTCAAACCAGAACATTTCTCTTCCATTACAAACACTGCTTAATGGAGCTCTAACAGCCTTTTACAACATTAAATATACAAGAAAATAAGGATGAACCAAACAACTCTTCTTTTCCAGGTATAGTTTCCTGGTTATAGTTGGGAAAAGAAGTAGAGAACGAAGAGGGGAGAGAGATAAAAAAGCTGTAATTGGGTCCTTGGCACAAGCTCGTCACACATAAACATAGCAGATAAAAAACCTGAATGTTAAAAGCAGAAATTCTCAACTCCTAAAGTTGTCAGGTGTTCAAAGGATCTCTGAAAACAGACCTGCAGTGCCTTGCCAGGCCTGTTTGCCTTCAGCAGTCAAGAAGCAAGTATTCAAGGTGGTGTTATCCACCACTGTGGAAGACTGGTCTCTATCATGCAGCAAACCAGTTAGGAGAGGGGGGACATAGTGGAGGAATACATACTGGTGAAACTCCCTCCCATTCACCCTCAGTACCCAGCCTACATGAAGAGTAAAAGTTACTACATATGCTCTCTTTTGGGCTGGTACAGTTGTTCTGTTAGTTCAGGCGATGGAGATTGCTCATTGCACACACTTTTACTGATCTTGTGCTCATTCCTGCACAGATTTATGCTGAAGACAGGTACAAAAAGTGTTATTTCATTCACTCTAACACTGTATTTTCTATCTCCTATGAACTGCACTGGTACACAAACCAAAGAAATCCCAGCATCCATGGACTGGCCCAAACTGGAAACGTTCATTATATTATAACAAAATCTTCTGCTATATTTTTCTGCCTCCTGTCTCCTATACAGTCCTATGTTTTGCTTCTGCTTTTTTTTTACTTTATAATGGCCTCCATTCTTATTTTCCTTTAAGATCCTTTTCTTCACTGACTGTAAAAAACACTCAATTTGACAGCATTCGGTTTGGAAAATCAATGAGTCCATAAATAAGGCTCAAGAAAGACCCAGGATAGTCTCTAACAGAAATGATAACTTTTATAGGGCTGGACAGCAAGTTTTCAGTAACACCTTTTGATAGGCAAGTAGCAGTGAATGTGATGTGATCACAGAGAATGATACTTTTTAAATAGAGAAGTTCAAGTATTTTGCTCAAAAGCATTACATTTCCCTTGAAATGTAGGGGGAAAGTAGGGAAAGAAAATAGAACCAAATATGAAAAGGTGCAAAGAGAGTATTTTGTCTCATCTGATCCAAATCCTTCTGTCCATTTCCCTTGCACTCCAATTTATGCCTAACTTTACTCTGTTATCCTGATTCTTCATAACAAAAGATATTGGCAAGTCTAGTGCTGCAAAGGGGAGAGGATGGGAAGGCTTCAAAGCAGCTGGTGTATTCCAGCGCTCAATTCCCTTAGAATATAAATGAGAATTAAATGCTTAATTCCTGCTGGTGGTGCTTGAAGTCCATCATGGCTTCTTGCTGAAACACAGAGGATGAAAGATTGCAATGGGCCTCTGCTGTGTCAGTACCTCTTCAGTACAGAAGTGGGGATTACTTCCTTAATGGGCATCCTGAGCTCTGTGCACTTCAGGGAAAACTATGTCCCACAGCAGTGGGAAGTGATGACAAGTGTTGTTTTCCTCTCTTTTTCCTATGGCTTCTCTGGATCTGAGCTCAGTCTCAGGCTCTCCATCAATAGAGTCCCCCACTTATTTAGACCTTTCTTTACAACTCTTGTTTCTTTATAGAAAATGTGTAAAAAAATCAATAGCTTTTAGGAGTCCATCTTCCTGTCATCTTTTTTTCTTTAAGTGGACACTTTCAAATGATAATCAGAAGCATACAGCCAGACAATGAGCTCAACTAAGCTTCATTTTCTTAGAGAAAGAAGCTTTAAAAAGGTCCCATTTTATTATGCTTTTCCTACAATATAGGAATTAAAATTGTTTTGCTTGTCCTGGCCAAAAGCTGCTTTCAAAAAGAAGATTAGTTTGAGCCCCTTTGCAGTGATTCCCAAGATGCATTTACTGTCTGAAATGTTGATCTGCAACCTCTTCTCAAGTGTAGTCTGCAGTGCCATCCTCATCAGTCCTCTTTGGTCTATTGTGCATCTACAACTCATCAATAACTTTGCTACCTGTGCCATGACTTTGCTCCCATCACAGACGACAAGAGATGAATAGTCCCTGCTTCACAGAAGTGACCCTCTCTGAAAAGCTCCTGAATGAGATCAGAGGAGAGACATAATAACCAAAAGCAATCAGAAAAGCCCTTCTAAGAGGTGTTTGAAGATTGTGCAGGAAAGCAGCATCTAACAGAGTTTTCTACTTGGCAGCCTGAGATGCTCAGCTTCAGGCAATGTCAGGATTCACCCGTGTGCACATCTGGGTCTTCATTGCTGCTTGGAAGGGTTCACTTTCTCTCAGAAAGTATGCAATACTCCATTAGATATACTTTACTGCAAACAGTATTAGGAACCTGGCTGATATGTCACCTGTGAGACTGTGAGCATTGCTTGGGGTCCTTCCTTCCCTCTATCAGCAAGTCCTTCAGATACTATAAAAAGACATCAGAGATAGTGAAAATTGTAGGAGACAGGGTGAAGGGAAGTTCTCTGACAAACCCAGGGCTGACCACTGCTAGTGGTGGGTTACTGTGCCTGTAAGACCCAAGGGACAGCAGGTTTGAACTTTCCTTGCAATGTGTATCTGCATGATTCTCTATTCCCATCCAGACAGAAGATACCCACATATCCATTCATTTGTCCTTTATGGTTTAATTGACAGTGAACCCTTCATCACTCATCTCTTCACTTGTCCTTTTCATTTAAATGTCACCTCCCAAGCCAGTATTCTCCTAAGGAGGAAGAGAAAAGGGGAATACTTTCCAGGTAAAGAATCCTGCCTTGTCTTCTGGATTAACCACCTCCTTGAAATAATATTTGCCTATTAGATACTGGAAGGGGAAGGAACAACCCTAATATGAGATACAAAAAGGGTAAGAAGAGGGAGATATGGGACATAGCAAAGGAAGAAAGTGCTAGAATGATGTGCAACAGAGACATAGGGAATCTAGTGCAATGAGAGACCTTGGCATCGTGGGAGATTTTTACTAATGGTTCTCTGCAAGTCTTATTATTTCATACATATTCTCATATCACTGACAAAGATACTGCATAAATCACTTTCCCTTGTCCCAGGCTGACCCCTTAACCTGTGAGAGATAATGAGGCGCTGTACCTAGCATCATCTAATGCTGCCAAGATATATATCAAAGAACATAAATTCTCCATGATAACATCTCTATTTATTAATGCAAATGCCTTTAATCCTTCCCCAGCCTCTGCTCAGCTAGCCACCTTTACTATTATTACTGAAATTTCATTGGAATTAGGTAAATTGGCTTAGTGTCCCCAGAAGGTGGATGTCACTAGGAGCTGAACTCTAATGTGTCCCAATTGGCGCTGACACTCACCTTCTGGATAGATTAGTTTCCAGACTCATTACAGTTAGCAGGGGCTATATGTTGGGACTTTCTGAAGGTGCCAAAGTGTTTGTATCCTTTCCATAGAAGTCAGAAAATGATTCATAATGAATAACTTGGTGACTTTTGCCCCTTTTGGGGGTAATATTTGCAGAGGACGAATTGTGATCCCCCCTCACCACCACCCCAATGTCATGTGCTGCTCAAAGGTCTTTTCAAGGTTGTTTCTAGGGGAAAACCTTGCCATTTACATTTCTTAAGACCGGGATCAGGGAACTATGCTGATTTATGCTAAATAATAATCTTCTCCAGCCACAGGTTTCCAAGGAACAAGGTGAAAAGCCTTAAGCTTTCACAAACAGGTCAACAGAGAAAGACAACTCCCTCTCTATTTAATAATCTTTAATCACAGCTCTGTAATTCTGCCATTGCAGGATCATGATCTGACAGGTCAGCCGCAGAGGATAAGAGAGAGAATCTACCACCTTCTGGACTACTCACTGCATGAGCAACCACCCCTTAGCAAAGGTCTCCTTTGAGCAGATCAGGAGGAGCTGTTCTGCGCCTCAGAGCAGCAGACACTGGGTGGTATTTCAGCATGGGATTTCTCGGCCACAACCTCACACACGCGCACTTCATTAGATAGGAAATCTAACAATCAATGACAGAGTTCTTACCACCCCATCTTACCATATTCAAGTGGGAAATCATTCTGGGGGTAGTGCTTCGTGGCAGTAAGGTGACAGCAACATCTGACTGTAAGAGAAGTTAGGAAGGGATCACAGACTCAACTGGGCAGCAGTATGGGGTGGATGCTCAAAGGCTTCACAGGGTGCCACAGAGACAGGCAGGAGGCTAGCAGAACCCACAGCATGATATGTTTGCACATTGCTGTTTGCATAACTCTGCTCTGAGAAGTAGTGAAGAAAATGACCCTAGAGGCCAAGGAGACATGAAACTTCTGGATCAATTATACTCCTCTTCCTCCAGTCAGTTCTGGCTGCAGCCTCAGGCACAGAGGGATGTGAGTTTAGACATAGCATGGAAAAATACTTTGCCTTTCTTCCCCAGTTCCCTATCTGCAAGGGACATATGCACAGATAAAGCTTTAT
>WYDI02026720.1:16461-53082 GCA_009867235.2 Psittacus erithacus | reverse complement strand
TTAGCAAACTCTAACTGCTGTTTGGATGCATTTTGCTATTACTTTGCAGCTAAGGAATTTCACGAATTTCCTTCTCTTTTCCCCACTTGTCTATCGATGAGGTGCAAGATGAACCAAAGCCAAGAATCCCAGTCACCCACAGATCAAGTCATGACATAAACAAGGTGTAGCACACTACAGGTGTTAAGAGCCACAAGGCTGCTGCAGTTCTGAGGCAGGGTAAACAGGACCATCTACAGTATTTGCAATCATTGTAGCTATAGGCGTACCTGCAAAAAGGGGCAATCTCTTCCAAGGTGTCTGATATTAACTTGAATTTCATCCTTCTATCCTTAGTGACTTGACTCCAGCTTTGATCATAGTCTTAGACCACTGTATCACAGTTTCAAGAGGGAGAGTCATATGGGATGGAGAACAGATGATAAGGCCACCGTTTCCACCATGCACTTATTTGTACATAATGTGCAATTAAACATAGGAAACTGAGCATCCACACAGCAATACACAAATCCACTTCTGGTACTGTTATATAGACTGTCACTTAAAACCAAGAAAAAACCCATGTACTACAATGCCAAACCTAATACATCTGTGCTGCTCACATCAAATCATACACTGGTAGTTTCCTGCCAGCCTATACAATTTCAAAGCTTGCAGCTATCACAAGGACACAGCTATTGCTGTGCATGGAGTAAAGACAGTGGCCTGAGACTATTGCCCCATTCCTGCCCTTTGACACTTGTATCAGCTTGTGGCAACACCCTGGCATTTGTGAGACTAAAACCATTGTGGGGATAAATAAAGCCATTACCACACATTACTGGATTTGGTGCTTTTTCTCTTTCAGCTGCTTGCACAATGCACGGTAGGGATTCAACAGCTTTCCCACACTTCATTTTGAGACATGTAACTCTGAAGGCGCCCTTGCTCATGGCAGGAAGGTTGGAAACAGATGATCTTTAAGATCCCTTCCAACCCAAACCATTCTGTAATTATACAGAGAGCCTTAAGCTTTCCTAGCTGGATCTCAGGCCAACACATATAAATGTCTGGCTTTCCAACTACAAATCTCCTCTATAATACTTGCTGACTATGCACCATGTATCCTCCCACCCCACAGGGAAGTGACAACAAAGCAGCTCAGAACACTTAAACCACAAATGAAAATCTTGGGGTGCTAGAAGGAAGTGCCCCATAGAGTCAGCATGGGAAACATTATAGAATCGTTGAAATGCATGTGATAGCTGTATCTCCTTTGGCTTCATGGCCCTTGATTCTGAGCATCTTCTGTCTTGTAAATACCTAAAATATTCCTCCATGGAATGCAAATCCATATTCTGCTCATTTAAACCTACAGACAACTAACTTTCTTGGTGACAACTTACAAAGAGTTTCCCTAAAAGTGTCTTGTCACTTTCTAGCATCTGCAGACCACATGCTGAAACCACTGTCTAGACCCCAGACAACCAACATATGAAACCACCATTCCCATCACAGAAAACACTCCTCGTTCAAACATTAGATCTAACTGCTTTGTGTCAGTACTTTGGCAGAGGTCCCAGCATGATGGAAGCTCAGCATAAAAAGGGATGAAATCATTCAGTTGATCATTTAAGTCCCAATTTTCTTTGACGTATTATTTAATGCTCTGACATTAATGGTCTTTCACTGCAAGCAGGGCGCATGTGACCAACTTAATCATAGCACACACTGACTGCTTGGCCCTCATTCTGCCTTTTAAAGTCTCTTTTCAAAGACAGCAAAAGAAACCAGACACAAATGTGCCTGAACTTAAGAATCATTGTTGCTTAAGGAGATGCATGAGTGTTGTCACCCTTGTAGCTGTCAGCAAATACACTGCTATTAACTATCGTTAGAGAGCAAGGGGCTTAGGATGCCTGTTAGCCCATTCTCCTTTATGGTGTGCTGTCAGTGTTCATGACAGGTATCACTTACGTATTCAGGCAAGAGGCGTTCAGCAAGGAAGACATCTTCTGTTCTCAGAAATAGCGCAGAGGGCCTTCAAAACCACTCTTTGCTGTAGGATCCCAATCCCCTTCTGGGCTTCTGCATCTCCTTGGTTATAATGAATGTCTGTTCCAAACAGATTATTATGAAAATGTTGATTACTTTGAAGAGAGATGAAGGCTGAGCCATATCAACCTGTTATCCTACTGTTAACCCAGAAATCAAACTACATACTTGTTCTGCAAACCCTGTCATGCTCGTTTTTTGCCTGTTGACAAGGGGTACCTTGCCCAATTTCCAGTGAGCTCCAATCAAGTTGTCTACTCTGAAATACAAAACAGTAACGCTTTTGTTCCTGTGGCCTCATGGATAGGCCTCATAGGATGGCAAATAAAAGCTGCTGTTGAGATACCATTTGCTGCTGTTTTATAACCGAAGAATTTCAGAACAATTTCTTCTTCCCTTAGCGTAGAGTTTTCAAATCCAGGAAGAATCACAGACAAGGCACTCTATAAAATAAACAGCTTCCATGGTTTCACCCCAGCCAGCAGCTAAGCACCACAAAGCCCCCCCCTTACTCCCTGTCAGTGCCAAAACCAGTACGAATGTGCTAAAGCATTTATAGTTGGCATTCTTACACATAGCCAAGCTTGCTGCATATAGAGCCGTAATGAAGCGAGTGTTTTTCTCTTGTAGGAAGCAAACTGAGTCCTCCCACTGTTCATGTTCTACATTAAAAAAAACTGTTTCTTTTCCTCATTGTAAAATAGCAATTTGTTGACTTCACTATCCCAGCCACCATGAAGTAATAGCGTTTGTTGTTTACACTGACTGCTAGGAAAACAAAAAAGGAAGCATTTTTAGCACGTGATAATAAAGCTATTTCATAGTATTTTATCTATAAATAAATATTCATTCACCACCATTATACATCAGAGTCTGCTGTTATTAATGCTAAACTTAACCAGAGTTTGTGAAAACAGACTTAGCTAACATGATATCAAAGCTGCCTTACAACAGGCTACTTACAGTGTAACCCTACGATGAGCAAGGAACTTTCTGAATACCTGAAGATGCAGATACTGCGTGGGACAAAAATTAGTACCTGCTTTACATGTCAAGTTAGAATGATGTTAATGGTGGGTTTCTGACCCCTTTCTTCAGTCAGAACAAAATCCCAGCTCCATGAGCGCTCCCAGCAAATGGAACAGCACCTTTGCCGCAACAAACCATGGAACCTGGGCTACAACAAATTAGCAGCCATCACACAGCACTGGAATAGCAAACCATGAGGACAGCAACACCGTTATCCACACATCTTTCTGATTTCCTTGCACAGAAGCCTGGCTAACAATAGCCGGGAGCAGCAGTCACAGTACATCAGAGCTCCAACAAGCAGGTCTGGACCACTGCATTCTGCTGATGTTTCAGCAAGACAGAATCTCTCTGTCCCTTAAAAGGAAAAGATGCTGACAAAGGCTGAAACTTTAAATGAGGAAACTGATGCTGCAGTGAAAATATAGGCTGTGGGGGAAGGGGGGTGACATACACAAACAAAAAGCAAACAAAAAAAAAAACGTGCAAGGAAAAGCCTACAAAGAAGGCTCACCTCTCCAGCAGCAACATGAATAGTACTGGGGGCTCAGCAGGGTGACGGCAGGGGGCAGTCCCCATGCCAGCTCCAGCAGGAACATTGACCTAGAAGGCAGAGAGAAGACCTCAGGATGCTTCAGGCCAATGAGTCCCCTCCAAGCAATGAGCACAACCTGTTGGGCAATGAAGGTCAGTGGGCATTGCCCAGTGAGGTTTCAGGCACTGGAAACCCAAAGCTGTCCCACTGCCAGAGGAACTGCTGCAGGTCTGCATAGAAAATGAGCATTTTACCTCAGTATTGAAGGCTTCTCAGTCAAAAGGGGGTGGCATGAACTGGTGGCAGAGAAAGCTCAACCCTAGGGAAATGCACTAAGGAGGGGCAAAGGTGCTTCCTCGACCAGCATTACCGGTGTCACAGCCACCAGCAAATGGACATTGCAGGACACCTCAGTGGTCATGTACCAGGAGCACTGCTAGAAGGGCTCATCATGCCTGCACATAGCACCACAGCTGGTGAGGAGGACCATTCACTCTCTCCAAGGGCAGTGAGTGGGCAGGTGACTCCTCCTGGCTATTTGCAGAACTGGCTATTTGAGCTCTGCAAGGCACTACCTTTCCCCAGCCATGGTGGGACACCAAAATGGTGGGAGAGAAACAGAGTGTGCTGGAGCTGGTGTATTTTCAAAGGCTCATTTTGATACTGGACACATTAGACTGAGAGAGCCTTTGCTAGATCTTCCTGTTGGCTGCTATGACTGATTCTTGTATTTTCTGGGCTCTTAACTTTTTCCTTGTCCAAATCACAGGGTTGCTGCAGGTATTGGCTGTAGCACATTCCCTCACCTCTGAAGAGGTCTTCTGGCATGATTCCTGCAGCAGCATTATTTTCAAAGCTAGCCAAGAGCTGCAGATGCACATAAGTGCTGCAGCACTGTCCTATGGTTTGCTTACTCAGGCCCAAGCATTTTCCCCTGGTGCCCTCCACATGCAGCCTTCCCCACATGGGACCCAATGCTTTTCTCTCCTTCACAAGTGATCAGGCTCATGTCCCACTCCATTCCCTTCCTACTAAGTATCCTTCAGCCAGCTCTGCTCTGCAGTCATTTTCACAGTCATTGTTGGTAAAGTCCTGAACTATTTAAATTAACCACTGATTCAGTCAAGAGTCTAGCTTCTTAAAGGTTTAATCTGCTTTTCTAGGAACTGTGCCTCTTAATACTCCCAAAATGAACCTCAGCAGCTGCAGTATCACAGTCTGCAAAAGCTTTCCATTTGTCCAGCTGTGTGTTTATATCCCAGTTTTGCTTCTAGGCATTTTGCTAAATGTGTTGGTGCTGTGGGTGTTCTGCTGCAAACTCGGCAAATGGACAGAAACAAGAGTACACATGGTCAGCATGCCTATGGCTGACTGCTTGCTGCTCTTTGCCTTTTAAAACTTGATCCCAGTTCCATCAGCTGAAGGTAGGTAGATGGTACCTGGTTCTGGAAGGCGGCTATTTCATAAACCACTTAATGAGCATCAGTATCATTACTGTCATAGCAGCTGACAGGTACCTTGCAATCAAGCACCTTTTGAAAGCCAAGATGCTGAGGTCAACACTGAAGGCAGGTTTTGCCACTGGAATTCTTCGGACAGTCATCATCTCTTTGATGCACCACTGATCATCTTCAGTTATTGCTCCATACAAGTCACTCCAGAACTCATGAAAAAGAAGAATGAAGACTGTCACAAGGAAAAGGTACTCAGTAAAGTCATCTACACTATGTCAGCAAATAGGTTTTAAAATATTTAAAATTTTTAATATTCAAAATTTTAAAATATTAACAGAGAGTTAATAAATCAGACTTTAATTTGATAGACTGTTCCCCAATAAGGAGAAGCATGCCTTTAAGATTTCCTCCCCAGTATGGGATTTGTGTGCCAAGAGCACAGTGATGTGAGAGATTACCTATTGACAGTGTGCTTTCTGCACACCTCGAGTCTCACCAGCATGGGTGCAAGCTTTTCAGAGGTGAAAGCTCTGCCCAAATCAAACAGCTGTTTTAGGTGTGCAGGGAAAAAATTCTTCACGTCCAGTAGCTGCTAATTAAATGGGTCGAGAAGATACAAAGCCACCTACAAACAAAGCATTTCCAAGCAGATTCTGCTAAGCCACGTCACTTCGAGTAACACCCTTTGCTTCATCACCTACTTACTGTAAATACAGAATGTACAGAAATACATACAATGAATGCTTGGCGAAAGATGGCCAAACTTCCTTCCCACAGAAACCTCACACCAAAGCCTCCGTACAGCCCTGAGTTCTCAGATGATGCCACAGCAGCTCTGAGCAGGACCACCATCACTCTTGATGACTCCTAGTCAGGGCAAAGATACAGGAGAATATTTTTCTCTCTCAGAAAAGAAGGCAGATAAACCACCCCTTTGACATAGGACCAAAACCTCCATTCTTCATTTGAGCAGGGTCTATCCAAGCACAAGGCACTCAGGGATTCAGACATGCTGGGGGCTGAAAAAGGTGGCACAAGGACCAAGAAACACCATCTGGCTTCTGAGAAGGAAAACTGGGTTGTGCATTTCCGTTTACACTTTGGGGGCGGGGGGGGGTGGGGTGGGGTTGTGTGCTTTTTGGAGCTTTTGGCTGATTTAGTAGGTGTTTAGTAGGTATGTCTAAATTCATAACCTATGAGGCTAAGCTCTCCCACACCTTACAGAGAAGAGCTAAGGGGTGAATCAAGCAGTAAGGAGGCAGCAGCAATCTACAGTAGTAGACATTTTCATTTTTGGTGGGCTCGGCAGCCTCCAGGAGATAAGGGTGATCTGAGCACATGCCAACAAATACCAATCCTTCCCACCACTGCCTGAAAGACAGCCCCAATCCCATACACAGACTGACTCTAACTAGCCAAGTAGAACAGGCCTTGGCTAGCTTGCTTTGATCTTGCTGCAAAAAAACCTAGCTACCTGATCACATAGAATCAGAGTATCAGCAAGGCTGGAAAAGACCTGTAAGATCATCATTCATTCCCTCAGCACTACCAGGTCCACCACTAAACCATACCACTAAGTGCATCGTCTACATGGTTTTGAACACTTCCATGGACAGTGATTCCATCACTTGCCTGGGCACCCTTTTCCAATCCACCAAGCTTTTGAGTATGTGCATCTTTACCTTCTTAAAATAGGACACACACTCTGTCTTTCAGGATTCCCAGATTCCCAAGGAGCCAAGTCCGGACAACATTAACCTCACACTTTCCAAGTGATGATGGTTAAGGTGTAAGGAGAGCAGGTATCTCCTATCATGCATGACCACATCCTACCCTCATTAGACCACACTGCCCTCCCAGCACCTGCAGGACACAGCTAGCACAAACGCCTTGCATTGCCATCTCCTACATTATATTCATACTAATTCTATGAACTGAGGGCAGTTTGACACCCTTCACAAGCACTGAATGGACTTGTTACACAAACAGGTCACTTAAAAGCAGAAGTAGAGCTGCTGCAGTGCACTAGAGTTGGCTGCACAAGCAGGACACACACACACAGAGCACAGGACTCGCATCCAAACCTCCTTTAACTTTGATGTTGCTCACACCAGTTTTCTTGCTTGGGGCTTTCCATTTGCTATTGCAGTCACATGTTAAATGAACCCTGTTGCCAAGTACTGGTTCAGGGCAGCTAACTGCAAAATGAGAGTTGAGCTGAACATCAGCTGTGGGTGGAAAGTGTGAAACCTCTCACCAGAAAACTGGGACATATATCAAAGGTGCTGTCACCAAAGGGAGAAAAAAGGGCACTCCTGTGGAACTGAAAGCAAGGGCAGTTCACTAGCACTAGCTTCAGACAGAAGCATTCCTGTAGGTCTCAATTTCTGAAGGCTCAAAAACACCACCAAGTAAATCTAGAGAGATAAGAGCTGCATGCATCAGCCCAGGACAGCATTTGACATCATGCACTCCTCATCCTCAAAGGTGCTGAAAGACTGCAGCATCTGCAAGCCTGTCCATCAGAAAGCCCAGCAGCTCTCTGCCAGCAGCATCACTAGCTTCAAAACTCCTGTTTCACTTCTGCCTGCTGACATTTGTCTACCAAGATGAACACTGCATGCTTCTGCCCACTGCAAGGCAGCCCCCAGCCACCCAGGGCGTCAGAGCAAGCTCTGGGCTCAAGAGGAGCACACCCGCCTATGCCATCACCAGGGGCTTTACTCTCTGCCACTGTGCTTACACCTTTTCACCTTTAGTGACATGGCTGTACTAACTGGTTTAGTGATTTTAGGGAGGGGATGGTTATGACACCTGTTTTAGTTCTGAAAAAACAGAACTTTGAAAACCTTCAAAGGTGGAATAAAATGTGCAATATATCTGACTTTCATAACTACCTGTAATTTTTCTCTTTTACCAGCTGGCTGGATCCAAATCGTGGATTTTGTCCCTTTCGAAAGTGAAGAGGATGCTTTCAGTAGGCAAAGAGCAGCAAGAGGGGATCTCATCTCCTCCCTCCTGGAGGAATGGTGGTCTGCAGCAGTTTCAGCTCTGGAAGAAGAAACA
This sequence comes from Psittacus erithacus, assembly GCA_009867235.2. Taxonomy (NCBI): domain Eukaryota; kingdom Metazoa; phylum Chordata; class Aves; order Psittaciformes; family Psittacidae; genus Psittacus; species Psittacus erithacus. The sequence continues at coordinate 44,964 of WYDI02026720.1, read as the reverse complement.
GGGGAGTTAAAATGCAACAGCCCTGCTCCAGGTACGCATGATGGGAGAAAGGCATGGGAAGGTGTGCATCAGATTGTTCTGTTCTCACCCCCCACATAAAGAACCTCAGAGCTATTTTAGGCACTTCAGGGAGGTCTCAGATGAAGCAGATGCTTGAACAACCTCCCCACAAGGTAAAGCAACCTAGGAAAAGGACGCCCTGCCAAAATGTTCACATGGAGACAATGCACCCACCTGCATCCAAGTGCCCATCTTCTGCTGGGGTGCCCAGAGCACAGCCATCCCAGCAACCCTTTCCCTGGACACCCACTGCCTTCCCCCAGTGGAAGGGAAGTGGATCTCACCACCTCCTGCCTGGGACAGGGACTCTAACCAGGCAGCACCCCACTGTCATTCAGAAAGTAAAACAAAGCTAGCAAACAAAGAAAGAAAAGGCCTCCCATGCAGATTAGACCATGTCATGCCCCAAGCATGTCACTCTGCTTCAAAAAGGAATTTCCCAGACTTTGCGCTTAAAGGCACACCCCAGGTTGAGACTATGCTGCTGCTGACAATTTATCTACATGATCACTGTGAGGCAGATTTGAAGTGATGATACTGAAACCAGTTACAAAACCCAGCACATTTCTGTTTATTAATTGACATTGGCTCTATTTTTTTTGCCAGTAAACCCCAGGCTGATTTATTTCCACTGCTGCGTTTCAACACTTTCCTCTTCCTCAATAAACGCAAACACCGTTGGTCCTGGTTTCAGCTGGGATAGTTTGTTTTCTTCCTAGTAGCCGGTGAAGTGCTATGTTTTGGCTTCACTCTGGCAATAATGCTGATAACACACAGATGTTTAGTTGTTGCTCAGTATTGCATACTTTAAGCCAAGGACTTTTCAGTCTCAGGCTCTGCCAGTGAGGAGGGGCAGAGACAGGATACCTGACCCAAACCAGCCACAAGGATATTCCATACCACAACATCATGCTCAGTATAGAAACTGGGGGGGGGAGCTGGCCAGGAGCCACTGATCACTGCTCAGGAACAGGTTGGGTCACAGCATCAGTGACAGAGTACAGACCATCAGTACAGAGCTTTAGTTTGTAGGCAGCCAGAGAAAAAGTGCAAATGCACAACCTCTCCACCTCTCCCACACCATGAGGAAGAGAGTCCTGCATGGAAATCAGCCTCCCACAGTACAAGTCACTTCCCCACCAGGTTCTTGCCAGTTGCAGTCACACTGAATAGGAAGCAGAAACCCAACATAGCACATGTGCTGCCCCCCAGTCCCTGCTGCAGCCACAGTTCTATCTTATCTACAGCATCTGAGCCCTGGGAAGGCTGGAGCTGCAGGGCCCTGGCACTATTCCAAAAATCTGGAAGACTGTCCTTGCTGTGGCAGATTGGAAGCCCACCAGATACTTTCCCAGGTTACTGCAGCCTGTAGTTTAGGAGCCTCCTAAACCAGAGACTGCTCCTTCATGCAATATGGCACATCTGGGGCTTTTCTGCTTTCCATGAGCACACAGAACCATTTTTATACCCATAAAATTACTTAAAAGAATTCAATATCTGACCACGCTATCCACATCCAGCTGTACACAGCGTAGTTTGCGCATCCCTGCACCTGACAGAGCTTGGGGCAGCATGGCACCAGGCAGAGCAAAAGGAGCCAACACAGTCACCACCCTCCTGGTAAATCTTGAGCTGGATACTGCTCTGAATGGAAAACCTCTGCTTCCACCTAGAGCTGCCAAAAGCTGAAGATAGCTCTGGAACTTCAAAAGGCTCTGATCTCCTTCGGGTCTGCACAGAAAGTATCAAACCACTAGAGGGAAACAGGACCTCAGCTCACCTCGAAGCCAAACAAGGGGGATTTGTAGGAGGAAGGAAACACAAATTGGGGTTAAATGAAAGGGAGAGGGAGGGAGAGAGGGAGGGAGAGAGAGAGGGAGGGAGAGAGGGAGGGAGAGAGGGAGGGAGAGAGGAAACATAGTTGTGAGGCTAACTATCCATGAGCATCACTTTTGATACGTTTGAAATGTATTCAGCTCCTCTGAAATGCCATTATCCCTCACGTTCTCACTCTATTCACTTCCATGGAGTTGAGATGGGAAGCAGGGCCTGATTTAAACAAGAAATGTCATTTTTCAGTGGAATTCCCATTCAGCTGAAGAGGGCTCATGAGAACAATTCTCACAGGCATGGAGATGCTTTGAGAGCTGGAGCAGCTCTGCCCTGGAGCAAGGTTGAGAGAGCTGAGCTGGTTCAGCCTGGAGAAGACAAGGCTCCTTAAAAGGAGACCTTAGAGCAGCTCCAGTGCCTAAAGGGGCTACAAGAAACCTGGAGAGGGGCTTTGGACAAGGGCCTGTAGTGTCAGGACAAGGGTAATGGTTTTAACCTGACAGAGGGGAGATACAGATTAGACGTTAGGAAGAAGTTCTTCCCTGTGAGGGTGCTGAGGCATTGGCACAGGGTGCCCAGAGAAGCTGTGGTTGGCCCACTCCTGGCAGTGTTCAAGGCCAGTTTGGATGGGGCTTGGAGCAACCTGCTCTAGTGGAAGGTGTCCCTGCCCATGGCAGGTGTTGGAACTGGATGAGCTTTAAGGTCCCTTCCAACCCAAACCATTTCATATCATGATATTTTTCCACTCCTGGTGATAGGCAGGAAGGCGCTCAGTCCCCAGCTCCCCAATCCCTCTCTGGGGACAGGCACTCATTGCAGGGGCAGCTCCCCCTTTGCAGCACTCCAGCTCACAGGGCAATTCTCCTTTGGGAGACAGCCTCCTGGAAGGATGCAGCCACTTCATCCTGTTTTAGGGCAACACCTCTTCATGCCCTATCATTGCAACTGGTCACACACTTCCCCTTTGTTGGGGGAAGAGAGGGAAACCAATGTGTTTGACTTCTGGAAAAGCCTCTGTCTGTGATGAGAAACATCCTGCACACAGAAAAAGAACACTCAAGTGGGCTTTGTAGGCTATTAGAGACACCAGGAACATTGGAGTTACTGGAGATAAAGACTGTGAAGATAGTATTTTAACCTGGCTGCTCTCCTCAGCCAAAGCCACTGCAGCAAGCTGGGGTAATGTGTGGATTCACGCACTGCCAGCACCAATGCAGCCTCTGCTGCTGCACCTGTCCATGCACGAACACTCACCCCAGCCCTAAACGCAGCTCCCACCCACATTTACCTAGAAGCTCTTGTGCCTCTCAACATTCCCTCGTGTGGTCTAGGTCTGAGGGTGCATTGAAGATGCTGCTCAAATGCTACAAACACCAGATGAAGGAACAACACTTACAAGTAATGCTCTGACCACTGTTAATTTACTTGCAATGCACAAATGAGCGCACTGGAGCAAGCTCTTATCATTTAACTTCAGAGCAGAATCTCACAGCGTTTATTATAAGTGATTCTCTTTAGCAGTAAAAATATGGCATTTCCTCTACTGTTAAGCCTGTACAGCTTTACTAGATTACTTCCCATGTTAGATAAAATAAACTGTGTACAACTGAGAGAAGAGCGAGGTGGTCAATAATGAGTAGTAAGCTCCAGGTTTGTCACCTACATCAACTGCACCTGGATGATCTCTCTACCCTTTCCTTTATACAGAACTCATGATTATGGCAAAATAACGTATTTTAAAACATTTAGACATTGTTTAGCCAAATGATACACCATTAGATACAATGACCTACCTTCTTTTGCTAGACAAAGCTCCAGGGTAATGGATACTTTGTAATATCAGAACTAGCAGTAAAATTCAGAATATTCTTTGGCCAGGCCCTGAAATATTTAACATAAAATAAAATACAGCCTCCCTTACCTCAATTTCCAGATGATAACCCAGAAAGGACTGCTTCAGGGAAGCTTACTCTTGCCTACAGACAATAGATGGCAAAAACACATCTGAAGAAAATAACATAAGTTTTCAAACCCTTTACTCTATTTTTCTCCCCCAGCCAACTTTTCTTGCTGCTTTCTGTTGCTGGGTTTCTTTTTATAGAGTGCAATGATTTATGGGAAAACTCCTGACTTTCAACCAGCTGTAGCCACTGCGGAGATCAGGGAACAAACCTGAGCTCAATGAGGCAGGGAGTAAAGAAATTTGCTGGTGGTAGCACCTGGTGAAAGGACTCCTGTCAACTTGCAGAAAAGAAGGGGGACTCATACTAAGGTAAGAGTTTTTGCCACTCTGGGATTGCATTGATTTGTACTCAGAGTGTACAATCAGTTTTGTCTTCTCTGCCCCTTTCGATGCTAGCACAGGTGTTCCTCACACATTATCTCTAATTCACCTCAATCTTCTGCATGTGAAAGCACAGGTTTGCAAAAAAGAGGCAGGAAGAGACCAACTAATGAAAGCTCAAGTATTCCCGTGTCCTAACTATCAGAATTTTCTTTAACCTACTTTTAATAACACCTCACAGCAAGATGTTATTAAGGTGACAAGGCTCATTTATCCTCAGCATTAGAAGGGTTTATTTTAATCTCCAGACAGAGTGTTTCCAACTGCAATCTAAATCATAGAGTGATAAAACAGTTTGGGTTGGAAGGGACCTGCAAAAGTAATTCAGTCCAAATCCATTATTTCTTTTCCCGTCTGCAGTGGATATAGCAAACTATTTACTCCCTTCTCCTTCATAACTATTATTTATGTATTTTAAGACCTATTTATGTGCTCCACAGTTCAACATTTGTGCTGTAAATATACCCAGCTACTTCTGTGCTTCAAATGTAACTCACTGTGTTTGCTTCTGCTTTCTAGGTTCTCGCTTGGATTGAGCTGGTTTGGGGTTTTTTCCTTCTTTCATTAATTCTTAAAAGAGGCACCTAAGACTGAATCTAGTTCTTCTAAAGCCTCAAACAATTGCATATTCCTTAATCATGTTGAATTTTTTTCTACATCTTCCATTCCTTTTCAACCACATATTAAATACTAAATTTCACTTTAACCATCTTGTAGACTTTCATTCCTGCAACAACTGTCATGTTGTAAACAGACTTAAGTCTTAGTTTAGGAGACTGCAAACAGAGAAATACTTTTCACAACACTTAATACAGTGAAATGTAATTCTAAAAGAGTATGCACACCCAGTCATAAGCTACAGCCATTTTCCTTAGATCATTATGAATTACTCTAGTCCCTATTAGGAGACAGCCTACACAAAAAATCTGGAAATACTACTGCTTTCTCGTGCAAGAACTCTGTTTTATGCCCCAATTTCTTGACTTTCAATTGTCAGAGATCTATGAAAAGCAGCATGAAGGTAAAGCCCCTTCCCACTGGCTGCAAAAGCTAGGTGCTTCTACCCACTGCTGCCTGAGATCAGAGAGAGACAACGCTGCACCTCTACAAGCCACAGGTGATGCAAACACAAGCAGTACTGCTGCCATGTTTCAGAATACCAAAGCCGAGAGACCACAGGGTCTGATTTTAAATTAACCTTAAAGTTTAAGACCTTTTCATTAAACAATGAGGAACAACATGCATGAGAGAGACGCAGCATGTCAGAGCCAGCCAGCCTGTGACCCATCAGGTGGCTCCAGGATAACCCTGTCAGGGATAAAGTGGTGACCAAACTGTGTCTTCATGTTTAACTAGAGACTGATAAACACATCCCCCAGGCCAAAACTGCCCTCTGCTGCTCAGCAGCTGAAGAAGCCCTGAACCCTCTCTCACCATTGCCCAGGGCAAAGCTCTGGAGTTCCCTCACATTGGGTTTCTCTGGCAGCACTGCAGGCTGTGGCTTCATCCTATAGGAACAGTGGGTCTGACCTTGGGAAGACTCCCACTGTAGAGTGGCAAAGGCCTGAGTTGTGACCAGACCCTGGCAAGCTCCAACTCTCCCACTAGCTGGAAGTATCTCTAGGGAAGCTCTGCTTTTTCAAGTTGGGAGTTGACCCTCAGGGTGGAGGGTAAAGACTTGCCATTAGAGGAATGCTGCAGATTTCAGTTGCAACTGGAGAAATATCTGCACATCTGGCCTATTGCCATTGTTTATCTGGGTGTTCCAGAACAATTCCGATTGGAGGTTTAGGCTCAGTAAAATGATTTGCAAAGGAATATTTTTCTTTGGCTTAAAAACTATTAAGCCTAGCATCACATTTACAGCCTCTTTTTGCAAAGACCAAACTAGGTCATGCTTGGTGCAAGCATATAAAGTAATCTGTGGGATCAGTGAGGAGTCCAGCAGCATAAGGCTTCAAAGCAATGATACCATTCAATTCCTATATGATAAGCTACCGTCACAAGTTTCTCAGCCACATCAGTACAATCCCTGTACAACTATCCTGGTCTTAGCAATCACACTTCCCACCCAACACAGGAAGAAATGGGGTTTATTCAGAGGTGGTGTCCACAGAAATTCAAAAGTTGTCATCTCAGGAGGGTGTTTCAGTAACCTGGTAAGGTTAATTTGAGAGGTTTTAATCTGTTTGAGGTTCACTTTCCTTCAAGTTGCTTTCTTGATCCCTTTCATGCTCTGAGGCTTTTTTATAGAGGCTATTTATAGGAATGCACCTGTACTGAAGTGAAGGGACCTTTTCAGCATTTCATATCAACCTCTAAGCACTTGGTTTGAAGTGGGAAGCTAGAAGTTCATCACTGTAAGTGGCAAGATTATACTCAAATGAAGTCAGTTTTATTTCCAATACCATTCATTTACTCTAACTTGTGTGTAAAGACACTTGGCTATGGCAGGCAGCCAGAACAAAGACAACCATATCGACTCACCTAGACTAACAGCAGGAATCAAATATCTAGTCATTGTTAGGCTCAGACATCACAACCTCTCTGCACACACAGAAGGATGAATTCCCACTCTCTGTGAAACAAGCCAGAATGCCTTTCCCTCTTGGGAGCCAACTGAGCTGGCAGCACATTGCAGCATCCCCACTCTCCACAGAATCCAAGACCCTGAGACCAGGACCAATCACAGAATATCAGGTTGGAACGGACCTCAAGGATCATCTGGTCTAAATTTGCTTGGCAAAAGCACAGCCTAGACTAGATGGCCTAGCACCCTTTCCAGCTGATGGGGCACACTTATGGCTCATATTCAACTTGCCAAATCCAGCAGTTACATTTTAAGTACTAACTATATGCTCATAGCAAGGGCAGATAACCTACATGCATATAAAAAACCAAGGTATAGCTGATTGAACTTACAGCTCCATTACTATCCTCTTCAGGCACCAGGTTCAAAGATGACCAATTCTCTTCAAGGCAGAGACCCATTTTATACTGGAATAAAGGAGGAGATTTACTCAGTTGCTCTTTCTGACGTAGACAAAGACATGTTTTCACAGAGAGACATTTTTTCAGCAGCATAAACCAGAGCTCTCTCTCTCAGAGACTGTCTATCTTACTGAAATAAAAGGACAAATTATAAGAGATGACAACAAAATAAAGCTCATAAAGTAAGTGTTCATGCGACCCATATGTACAGTGTAATGACTGTAATAAGTCATTATTATATCGATGAACACACAAATATACACACACTTTTATATATATACACAGGCACATATAAATTAGGAGAGCGAGCACCACCCAAGAGAAAAGTCAAGTTTCACCTTGATGCCTCTTGCCCGACTCACAAACTACCCCAAGGTGGCGCTGTCGGGTAGCGTTTCCTCTACCAGCACTGGCAATCAGTCAAAACTATGACTCGGAAGTATATGTAGCAATCAGTGCAAATATTTTCTGAAATTTCTTTTTTTTGCTGTTTTTCCTTTTTTCTTCCTCTGTCTGACTGGGCACTTCTACTTCTCAGCAGCACTTGCCGCATTTCCATGTGAAGTCATTCACTGATTCAAATTGGGACCTTGGTGCCCTGGGATCTGTTAAGACGCAGGAAGCAGCAAGGTTGACAGCAATTCTCATGCCTCAGATCTAAATGCCAAGATGAGGGGATACCGGAGGGAGAGTCTGCACTGAAAAGTGTAATACAGTTGGGTTGTGATGGAGCAATCTGTGCTATAGTCTGCAGAAACCTCAAGAGAAATCAAGCTAAGCAGACACAACAGCCATGGGCATGCTGTCTGCCACTGTCCAGGTGAGATAATACCAGTATGAGAAACAGTGCCCACATGATTCTCAAATAGACTTGTCCCTGGGACAGCAGCGTTCATTTGGTGATACTGCAAGGGGCCAGAGTTGGCCCCACTTCTCTGCAACCCTTTGAGATAGGTCTTATCAATGCACAGCTGGATACACATCAGTCTGAAAACAATAAAAAAAGTAGTGGCAACTTGGCAAAACATATGTTAAAATGGGAAAGACCCTTGAGTGCAAATATGACATGCATTAATGGAACAGGGCACATCTCAGCTCTGGAAAATGTTACTTCTAGGCCAATCTGTGATCCTCATTCAACTCTGACCCATCACAGTTATAGGCTTGAGTGTGTAGAGCTTCCTTGCCAGAAACGCCAGTTTCTATGCTGAAGAGAGATGGATGAAGAAAAATAAAAAAAAAAAAATAGGAAAAAAAAATGCTGTCTCCACACAAGTCAGCTCTTTATCAGTCCAAGCCATTCAACAGAGATGGGTCTATCAGTAAGCTGTGGCATTGAGAGTGCCTAAGCCCTGCAGATGGGACAGTTCCTACCTCTTTGTACAGGGCCGTCTGTGTAAAGGTATAGGAATGACTGTGCAAGGCACAAGCGTGCAGTGCAGCTGCTGCTGCTTTCCTGCACTGGTGTCCCTCTGCACAAGGCTGTAGTGATGGTTTTTGATGTCCATCAGTCCAGATGGAAGATGGTGAAGGTCCAGTCAACAGTGCTCACTTCATACTCAGTATCATAAAATTGCACAGAAAGTAATTTTCACTATGTGTTTCATCACCAAGCAAAATGCAAAGGCTGAGAAGAAAATGTCTTTCAATGGAAAAAAAGTAAATCTAGGTAAACCATTTATCAGAGTATTATGTTATATGGTGTAGATAGGTGAGCATAATGGGACTCTCTCTGATATGACCACTGCCTGTGCCAGGATAAAGAATAGCGTGCATTAACCACATACTGCTCCGGTCACAGGTTTGTATCCACACTGCTGCTAACCATTAGTTCCTTTTACTGGATGATTGTGAGATTAGCTGATGGTTTTGTTCAAAACCTTACTTTTGTGCACATCTACCATTTCCTTTGGTAGTGCCACTGCTCAGTGAGCATGGACTCTTGATTAAACAAAAGCTTTTCTCTGTTCTAGGAAATCAACACATCAGCCTTGCATTTCTTCCTTTCCAGCTGGCTCCTCAAAAGATACAGTCTGTAGACATCCCATAGAAACACCTATAAGAATCACATGTATCTTGGTGGATGGCAATGGCTGTGGGCTGAGAAATCACAAAGCCTGGCATAGGTGGGGTGTGATGGTTAATTCTGTGGAGAGAGCGGCAAAGGACATTCGTGCAGGAAGCTCTGCGTCTATTCTTACACAGTCTCACTAGAGCTGAGCTCACAGCTTGACTGGCTGCTCCTTCCTACAAATACCCAAGAAAAGTTATAGTCCATTGGTATGCCCATGACCAGAATTGCATTTGTCCAGATGCAAGCTGCTCAGTCCCTGCCTTGGAGGAGGGATGGACTGGCCGTGAAACACATGTCCTCACTGGCACCTGGCTGACACTGGCCATATATAACCAGCCTTTTTGGCTTTGGAAGACCCAATGGAACTATGGCGAATCAGATCATTTCAGCTCAGCTGCAGACTGTGGGTATGTGAAGCTATGAAGGAGATGCCACCTTGCATGCCTGGTGTCCTGCTGGTGATTTTCTTAATCAGATATAGCTGAAGATACTCTGTACTTTAAAATATTACTCCCACAGTTCTGCTTACTCAACCACACCAGTGCGAGGCTGGCTGCTCACCAGTTCCTTCTACATTCAACCTTCAACATTCAACCCTGAGAAACCTTTGTAAGGTTTCTCAAATGCAGTCAGAAACAAATCTACATTCATATGTGGGCAGCTCCAAGAGCAAATGCGCTTTTTTCCTCTGTCCTGAGCTGCCTTTAATGGTGTTTGCTTCATCTCGAAGGTGCTGAATGTGGCTGTTCCCCATAAAATACAGCAGTTGCCAAGTTTTCTGATTTCCAGTTTTGCAGTGTCCTGAAATTGCTGCAAATAAGTGGCTCCGTAAGAAAAACACAACCCCCTCACCATACAAAGTTCCCAACTGCATAATAGGTCATAGTAAACCAGGCTTTGGTTGCTTACAAGGATGAGGCAAAGAATATTGAGCAACCCATAGAGCAGTAGCATGAAGCACAAGGCCTCCAGAAAACACTGCTTGTATTCCAACCCAACCACAAGCAACAATTTCCAAGTCACCAATGAAAACTGAACTCGTTCTTTAATTGACCTATTCTTTAGACAGAAAGAGCATCAAGGTACAATTTCAGTTAGGTGGTGGCATCACAAGCTCTTTGTGTAGTTCTCCTTTCCAGAAGCGTGCTACTTCTTAGCTGGACTTGGAGGAGAAATTAGCATCCTTCTTTTAAGAAGCCCCTTTTGGAGGTACAGGCTATTATAGCCTGCTCAGAACAAGACAACTTGTTAGCTTAACTCACTTCGGCATTCCAGTTTTTGAAACCTTTAAACATACACAGAAATATCAGAAACCATTCACAGCACAACACAGAAGATAACTTCAGCTTACGCCTGGGCTGATAAGCCTTCTATTTCCCCACTGCATCAAGCACTTTTTGCAAGGACAAAGCCATTCAGTTTTTCACTCACCTCCTAGCTCTCTACTGGGCAATGTCTTTTTCCTGACTCTTTTTGCTCTGGTTCATTAAGTCTTGTTATCAGAGATAATATTTTATAGCCATCTGCAAGAACAAGTCACACATGCCCTCAGAATGGCACAGAAATACACTGGACCACCTTTGAAATTTGATTAGTTTGCATGTGAGTATCTTAATTCTAGATCAAAGATGCAACTTATTCCATTCTGGCCATTAAATATTCCACTCTGGCAAACACATAGTCTAGACATTTGTGAAAGCTGAACTGCAAAGTTGCTTTGATATATTTTCCACAAAAAAGAGAACAGCAGAATTCATGATTCTGTATGCAAATGAATGTGGTTTTGCACTGTATGAACATTTTCTCTGAAAGAGATTTTGATTCCTTGAGAATGACAAGTGCTGCCTGCTGCTGCCTGACCTAGCATAAGCAGCAATTATTGCACCTAGAGGATAAAAGATGGAGAAAGCTCACCAAGCTGTAAAACACCCTCTCCTCCCTCACCAAACAAGCAAGCAAACAAGAACCCCAGCACATTTTAGTGTTAATTAAATAAGAAAAGAGTTAAACTAAACCAAACAAAGCCCTGCTCCCTATTGAAAACCTCAGAGCCATGCAGATGCCTGAGTCTCTGGAATTCAGTGTTTAGGGAGCAGCAGTGCTGGGTGATAGACACTGCGAGCACAAACGACTTCACTCTAAATAAAAGTTGTCCTAAGTTAAACAAGAAAATCCAACCTGCAAAAGACGTATATGGACACCCACAAATGGCACGCTCACCTACAAGTGGTGAACTCACACATATCACAAGCAAGTTGCCGACTTGGCACTTTGCCAACACAATGTGTTTACCTCTGCTGCACCAATTGATACTAGGTGGGAAGTTCACAGATCCACAAGGAATGAAGCTGCTGCTGAGAGTAAAGGCAGCATTAAGTACTAAAACTCATTTTAAACTAAGTTTGAAATATGCCTGAGGTAAGAGGATTAAAGAAGCAACCCCTCTTCAGCTGCAAAAAGGACACAAAATCGTTCATTCAGAGGTCACACATAATTGTAGTGTGCTTGTTTTCTTCTAATACTTAGTCGCACTCTAAGATTTCTTTTCGTGACTCCAGATTCATTTCAGTCCATTACTGAGACTTGTAACAAGCCCACAGTTCTGAGAACACAGAAGTTGAAAAGCTCTTGAAACCTTCCAGTTCCATAACACATTTCCCAGATGATATGAATCAGGCTGCTTTCATTTCTTCTCCTACATGATTTGCTTCCAAAGTTTACCCAAACTTTTCAGGGTTCTGGTTTTTTTTTTTTTACTCCTTCAAATCTCACAGACAGGAAATATAACATGCGTTAAGAGATTGGTGTGTATTTTTTTCCCCAAGCCCTGGAATACAAATGCTGGTGCTACTTTTTCTGCAGGGAGTGTAACCTGCCCCTTCCCCTGGCAGGGGGTTGGAACTAGAGAATCTTAAGGTCCTTTCCAACCCAAACCAGTCCATGATTCTACTGATTTCCCCAGAAAGACCAAATTACCTCCAAAGCCGGTGGTAACTTTTAAAATGTCACTTAGAGCTTCCCCCACCCTGTAGTTACAGCCACAGCTAAGGGTTGCAGTGGGTAAGGTGAAAGAGCAGTCCACAAGACAGAAGAGTGGGTCTGAGCACTAAACAAGCAAGTTTCACACTTCAACATGAAAGGTTCCAGAGAGACTATTTGCACTTATCCGTATGAAGTGCCCATATGATATAGGCAGATGAGCTACTTGGGGTTTGACTCTCCTGACAGTTATGTTGCTTGGAGATGAAATTATTATGTATAAGAATGTCACATTGTCATCAAACAGCAATTAACTTTTTTCCCAGTAAAAGATGTCACTTTATGTAACCATGAACATCATTTAATGCCAGTCCCAGCCAAGCCACAGCTGGCCAGGACCTGAGGAGGTCAGTAGCTTTGGGTGCTTTGCTGTGTCCCACCCTTGCCTGCTCTCTCCTGAAGACAGCAGTGGATGAATGCCCTCATATTCCTGCTGTTTACACTTTGCAAGCACTGTTACCTTTCCGAAAGGTGTACACTGCATGACACCTCCCAGGGCAAGACCTTCAGACTCCAATCAGGAAAGTGCTGTTGATGGCAAAACCTTGAAAATGTGTCTTGGCTACTGCCTGACTCACATGCACGGCACTAGTTTAGTGCTCTGTATACCTCACTCCTCTCACCAATAAACATTTGTTTGCTGACTTGCAGTTAAGAATCAAACAACTCAACTGGCTAAAACTGGCACATGCCCTTTAAATAGTTTAACAGCTGCATGCATATAAGTAGCTGTATCTTTCAAAAGCATCTGAGTGCTGAACTACTGGATCTCCAGTATGCAAACTGAGCAGAAACTGGGGGGGAAACCCTATTTCTATGACAGACTCTCCTACAACTTGCCACATCCTCATCTCTCCTCCAGTTCAAGGAATAACTGGACATTTGGAGGCAGCCACCGCCACACCATAGAAATTCTCAGCTCCTTCACACCAGGTAATGTCCAGTCCAAAGCCAACTGGCTTCAGAGACAAATCACTCCCTGCTCTATATTGACTACTGACTGGAAACAGCTGAGGATTCAGGTCTTTGCACTCTTTCACCTTCAATTGTCTATATAAAGAAACACAAAATGTGTTTTGAAATAGGAATGAAAAAAAAAAAACAAAAAAAACAACAAAAAAGATAAGGAGGATGTGGTTATGCCATTTACTAAGAGCACTGGTAGGGTATGGTCTATAAGCAAATCCTCTCATGCTCTATAGAACAACTTGGACTGAAGCAATGCTGCTGATCTTCTTGCTGGGTTCAGGTAAAGTAATTCCTATTTTAACTAATAACTTTTTTCCCCCAATAATTTAATAGCAGCATTGATTGTAAAGCAGTATTCTTAGGCTAGTTTGAAAAAGATCAAACATGTAGCGTTGCTTAGCACAGAGCAGAAAAAAAAGAGGTCTGCTCTAGTGATAAGCATAGATATATTCTGTTTAATCAAAATACTTAAAATAAAATTAGAAAAAATTACCCAACCACAGATGAAATATATGGCAGATATTACAGGATTTACTGCTCTGCATTGCACTAAGCCATTGTACTCTTCTCCTGTGCGTTCACAAGTGAATAATTTATCTCTAACATGAATAATCTTCTAGCAAATGAATATCAACAAAGTCTGCTTTGCAGCAGTAACATTATTCCTTTTGTGTCGATTAGGAGGGTGATTATGGTAAATGCTGTAAAAATCCTTGCTGAAGCAGTGATTTGAATATTCCTCATTCCTCTTTTGCAGTATAACTAGATTAGAAATCATTGATTTGCTGTGTTCAGTCATCTGATTATCATTTCCTTACTATTAAAGCTACAACTGCACTTACAGTAAGTTATAGATTTTATGCAGAAAATGTTCCCGCTAATGAAGTATTCATGAATAAAAATATCCCTAATCTGTCATCCCCAGTCTGTGCTAACATGCAGACTTGTGCGAATCTCAGCTAGTGCCAGATGAACTCAGATCTGAGCTGCAAAGAGGAAACCATTCACAGCATGCTGTGCTGCAAAAAACCCTAGCAAAGCAAATTCTGTAAAACCTTGCTGTTCCATTTCCTATGTCAGTACACATTTGTTGCTAGCTTAACCACTAACTCCTGCTATTGGTAAACCCAGTTAGCTTTTGACTAGTCCTTAGGAAGTGGAAAATCCTCACTCGATAAGAAAAATCAAGAACAAATGGACCAGTGATGACACAGGCTCTGGACCAGAGAAAAAAAACTCCTTGAATTAATTACAGGCTCTTACATTTGGCTTCTAGTTGTCTGAAACAATCCTAAAGCTGCAGGCAATTCCTTCAAGACACTCCTGCAAGATGGAGGAATTTTCTTCAGAAGACTAAAAAAGAGCAAACCTGGTGCCTGTCTCTTAAGAAAGTGGAAAAGGAGGAGATCACTAAGCCTGGCTTCAGCATTTGGGTAGCTATTAGAATCACCCACTGAAGAATCTGTTTACAAGCACCCAGAAGACAATGCAGCGGTAAGTAAAAATCCGCACAGATTCATCTAAGAATGACTAAAATAGAATTAATTAGACTTTCTTCTGTGAAAAGTAGACAGCAGTCAGGGACAGAGTGGAGGAGGGGGAAAGCAGATTTCAAACACTATCTCTAAAGAAATTCTCATAAGCAAGCGAAGGAAACATGATATATGTGAAACTTCTATACGATTAAAGACTACCCACTGAGATATAATCAGTGTCTACCATACAGGAAAGATGTGTTTGGTACAATTCAGTGTCTTTCAGGTTGGATACCATCAGTATTATTAATATGGACAATGGAGTAAAGATGGTGCTTAGAAAATGACTGCAAGGTTATTTGTCAATGAAAATGCATCTTCCAATAATTTTGAGCAAACATATTGCGGAGTGCGGTCTGTTTGCGATCACTTCCCTAGGATATCTCAAGATGAGAAACTTAAATTTGAAGGGGGTAAAATGATTAAAAAGGTCAAGTTTTTGAGAATGAGGTGCTCCATTAGAGTACTGGAAATTACCAGTTTAGAAGCTGGCTAACATTTTCTTAAAATTATCAGTTTTCAGCAGTAATACCATACGTTATTTGGTACTAATGAATTCCAAAGAAAAAGCGTTCAGTGAAGACAGAAACCTGATAAAAGTAGAGTCTAAACTTAGACTTTAATGAGACATCACAAGCAATTTTCTGGTACATTTAAAATACAAAGTGCTGGATGAACAGGCGGCACACCTCTAAAATGCTTCATGTCATCTGATTTTTTCCCCAGCTTAAAGGATGCTCTTGGTCACAGAAGACACATGCTCACATAACAGGACAGCATTTTTTTTCCCCCTATTTCCTATTACCTGTCCTGCCCTCAGGTGACAGCAGCATCTGCCTACAATAATCCCTTGAACACATGGCCCCAGTGCATCTCCACATTTAGTGGAATTATCTCACCTCTCGTGTACCACAACCACGTGGTTTTCTAAGCAGCTGCCACACGCTGCTGGCTCAAAGGGACTGGCTAGATCTCAGATTGAGTAATAAACCAAAAGTTTCCTTTTTGTTCTCCTTTGTGACAGATAAATCCACTGATAACAATGAGGTTTCCTTTTGCTATTTCCTGAGTTCACAAAGCTGCACCAGTCCAACTCATGTGGCTCGGTCCAGCAGTCTGGAAGCTGCAGTTGGATCTGCCCCCTGTCCAACAGCAGGTCACGCTTCCTCCTATGGTGCGGTCACTGGGGGAAACACTGCCAAGGAGATGTCTCTGCGAATTTGTGCATCCCTCTAGTAGCCAGCATCCAGCCTGTTTGGGGGTCCTCATTAGCTTTCTTGCAACCATTTTTCCACCTATTTTACAGCCCCTGTTCTGACCTCTGGTTTTCCTAGTGCTTCACTAGCGTGCTAGTGAAGCTAGTATGCTTCACTGAAATGCAGGTGCCTTCAAACTTCAGCCTTACCCTTATCTGAAAAAGCAGACACTTCAAAGAAGATAATGGCCTGACAGGAGGTGTCAAGCCATTATTGAACAGTTTTCCTTAAAAATCTCTAAGAAAATTTGATTCAACAGTTATAGATTTGCTTTAGTCACATTTGATTAATTCTTTACTATGAGGATGATGAGGCCCTAGCACAGATTGCCCAAAGAAGTTCTGGCTGCCCCATCCCTGGCAGCATTCAAGGCCAGGTTGGACAGGGCTTGGAGCAACCTGCCCTAGTGGAAGGTGTCCCTGGCCGTGGCAGGGGATTGGAACTGGATGAGCTTTAAGGTCCGTTCCAACCCAAACCATTCTGTGATTCTATGCCATACTTTCTTTCAACAGATAAACTAGATTAATCCTTTTCTAGATCCACTAGTAACATATACAGTTCATAACAATTATTAGGTTGGGCCTTCAAGCTTTACATGCCTCTTCTTTCCGTAGTCTGAGCTAGAAATAAACTGTTTTCACTAATATGAACATGTTAAGCTCTGAGTTCCTTCTGAGTTCAGAGTCCAGATACAGTTATTTCCATTATCACAATTCCTCTAAGTCATCCCATCTCTGACCTCCAGCGCAATATCAGTATCTCTCTGAAAATCAGAGGCATAAGATTTGGCAAAACCCAAGCCCATTTTCTCAGTCAATATTTAGCAGATCTACTTGTTCTCCATTTTTCTCTCTTTTTATTTTATATTTTATTTTAGTCATATAAACAAATTTTTTTTTGGTTTCTTCAGCAAAGTTCAGCTCCATTTGGTAGTGCTTATGAGTGACTTGTCACTTTTTGTCCTCCAAAGCAGAGATTCCCCTCTTGATCAAATTCTTCTTAAAACCTCTTAGCTTACTCTTAAAATTTCTTTCGGATTACTTAGTTGGCTGAGTTGGACTGAGAATTTTATCTACCAATATCTTCTTCATTAGGAATTTTTGTGATTTTGATTTAAGGACGTTAGCTAAAAGCACTCTTAAGGCATAGTTTCTTAGAGCATACATATGTTTTTAAGACCGGTGGTAACACTTATTTACCACAAATCATACTTTCTTACAGAACAGTATTATGAAGATCATAGAATAGTTAAGATTGGAAAGAACCATAAGATCATCTAGTCCCAACCACTATTTGCTAATCTTTGCCAGATTTTCTAAGATAACCAGTTAAAGTACTTGTAAACCCAAAACTTACCTAATGCTGGAAGTTAAGCACAAGCTAGAAAACATGTTTACTCAGTTTGTGTCTACATAAAATATCAGTCTTCTTAAGCTAACCTTCTAAAAAACTGCATCAGATAGAAGCACTATATGAAATTATAATACCCATAAAAATGCAGGTGGAGTAAAAAGACATCAGCAAGAGCTACTGATGCGTACAGAATCATGGATATAAGAATAAAATCCTAGCTATTAGTTTGACCCACCTTAATATGGGACAATAATTTCATGAGGAAGAGGAATAAAAGTGTTATGGAACTTTCAACAGACGTACAAGTTACTAAAGATGGCAAGTACACTTCTGAGTTTAAGAAACATATGTTTGAACAAGTCAGTCTCTTCAATATCTGAATGGGATTATTTTAAAGGTTGTGATAGTGGATGCTGACTACCTGCTGTAGAGAATGAGGCTCCTTTATAACAGATCAAGCCCCTCAAATCAGAAATAGAAAGTTCTGTCCTTGAAATAAGGATTTGCTTTCAGTAATCACCAAAGGCTGATCAAGTGTCTAGGTCAAAACCAGAATAGCCCAGAGCTGTGTTTGACAATATCTTGCACTGATATATCAAGGCTTTCACTGGGAGCCTTATACATTTCCAACCTGTTTTCTCTGTCATTTTAGGGGAGAAATGACCAACAGCAGTGGGGAATGCGACTTTGCAGACATCGACAGATTAGCAAAGACCCTGCTGCTGGGGATCTCCATCCCCACCTTCATTCTTGGGCTGGTTCTCAATGCCATGGCCCTCTCTGTGTTCTGCTGCTTTTGGAAGAAACAAACCAAAACTTCAGTGTACATGATCAATCTCGCACTGGCAGATGTCTTGCTGCTTCTCTCGCTCCCACTCAAGCTGTACTACTCTATCAAGAAAGCACCGAGACTCCTGTGCTCATTCATAGAGTCTCTCTATTTTGTCAACATGTATGGCAGTATCTTCATCATCGTCTGCATTACCGTCGACAGATATATATGTATAAGGCACCCATTTGAAGGTCGAGCTAACCAATCCCCCAAATGGGCTATCTTGATTTGCTGCTTCATCTGGGTGGTAGCCTGGCTTTGCAGCAGCCCGATGTACGTGTTTCATGAGGAAGATAATTTTAAGTGCTTTCACAACATGTCAGAACAGGCGTGGAGCACACCCCTCATTGTGTCTGTAGAAATCTTTGGATTTCTGATCCCACTTGCAGTGATTGTTTTCTGCTCTGCCCAAAACATCTGGATTCTTCTGAATTACAAAAGTCAAGCTAAAAAGAAGGTAGAAGGCAATGGCTCCTTACGAGTCATTATCACCAACCTCGTGGTGTTTTTGGTGTGCTTCACACCTGTCCACCTTGCAATCTGCTTGCAGTACCTGGTAAGACAGCATGTTATAGTGGACTGCAGTCTGAAACAAACCATCAGCTTCTTCATTCAGGTGTCAATGATAATAGCCAACCTCAACTGCTGCCTGGACGCCATCTTTTATTACCTTGCTGCAAAAGAATTCCGTGAGAAGACACACCTGAAAAAGGTGATTGAACTGTGTCCTGTTTTTAAGCCTTGTGCCACATGATGGGACTGCCAGCAGTAGGAGAGCACCTCTTCCTTGGTTCTGACTTGCCTCACAGGATGCCAACAGCAATAGCAGTAGGGAAACCTTGGCCATGGCAGAGAGGGTGCAGAAGAAAGACAATGATTTTCTAATTAATGTGAACCTGTTCTGTATTTTTCTTCTCTTTAAAGTTGAAAAGGGAAAAATGTTGGAAAAAAGAAACAGCATTAGCAAAGTGACAAGAGTGACACCAAAAGAAGCATTAGCCTTGACAGTAACTACTAAATGTGAAAGGCTTGACAGAGGAAAACTACCCAGATCACTGAAGTGCCCCTGAAAATCAGCCTTTGTCATTGCTGCAGCAGTTTTCTTTTTGCCAGTGTGATCAGAAAGTTGTTGCTAAGGGCCAGATACAGAAATAACTATTCAAATCCTTTCTAACTTAGAAGGTGTCTGAGAGTTGAATAGCAGTACCCAGACAAAAGTCTGACTCTGCTCTTCCCTTCTGTAAATCTTACAGAAGGTCACTGTTGGAGCTCATTTGCTTTGAACAGCTTGGCCAGCCTGAGATAACAGTGAATACTCCCTCCTGTAAGCATTATACACTGGTTGGGGCTGCTACACAGGGCAGCAGCCTCTGCTCTTTCATGGAGGACAGGCTGCCCAATATACAACCCCAAAAGAATGTCTTGGTACCAACAATTACTTGAGTAACAGGCATTTCTGAGTATCTTTGCTGAGGAGTCAGCGTGGTTTTCTGCTGCAATATTAAATCTGGTTTTGCATATGAAAACCAAAAGAACCCCTTCAAATATGGCATTTAGTGAAAGAGTGTATGTGATGAACTGTGTTTCTACATCACTGTATTTCTAGCAAAGATGCAACATGACACATGTATGAAATCATTCTGCCTGTCTTTTCATTCTTTCTTGGAGGAGGGGAATTAAGGAAGCAAGCTCTGCATCACAGAAAAACAGGGAGCTGCTGTCTGATATACTCCTTACTCTCAGCTGGAATTCAGAACTAGCTCTATCCACCTCATTCCTTAGAGAATTGCATCTAGCCTACACTGTACACCTCACGAAACATCTCTGGACATGCCTCAACCCTTCTCAGTCAGCACATCTAATATGTCAACACTCTTACACCATTTGCAAGTTTGGCTCTGAGTCTAAATTCAAGGTTTCCTTGTTGCAATTAAGCCTGCAATTTCTCATACCATTATGTTGCGTGGTTCATGCTCTCAGCCAGAAACACTTCCCATCAAGAAATCCATTTCTGCACCTTTTAACCATGTCTGCAAAAATGGTCTAAGATTGCTTGTAATCAAGTCTTCATTCTGGGGCAGATGTTCCCTTCATTCAATAGATGAAAAGAAAGCACCTTCTGTGGAGCAAATTAAAAAGCAAGGGGTCAGCCTTGAGAGTATAATTCATACTCTCACATTTGAGCGTACAAATTGATTTCCATAGAAATGATTGATTGTGCAAGTGGGCAGCTGCACATATCTAATATTGGGCCTAAATGTGTGGTTTATAACTTCTTAGTATTAAAGCTATGATGGCAGCTGAGGCATACAAGATGCTCAGAAGCAAAGCAAGGTTTTTATCCTCATCTTTGCCATTATCTGCAGAGGAGCAAGAGAGAGTTTTAGAAAACTGTAGGTTTTGCTAGTTTGCTAGTGCTTCAATCATTCAGAAACTTGCAGCCTTTTCAATGAGTTAACCTTTCTTCTTTGCACCTTTCACATTACTTTGCATATGAAACATCTGTGTGAAAAAGAACGTGTCCTACTAAATAAGCTGTATATACATGAAGTGTATGATTTGAAAATACATTTTAATTCCCCAGACAGCAGTATATAATTCTTATCAACTAATTTCATCACAAACTTGTACCATTTTCTCCTTAAAACAGCTCCACGACTTAGTTGGAGATTTTCCTTCCCGGGAACTACATCAGGTTTGTAACTCTGGCAAGCAAGAATAACTGATTAAACAATAATAAACAGAAAAAGTAAGAACAGGAAAGATGGTCACACTCAGAAGTCTGGAAAAGATCATATTCTGATTTTCAAAGGAATAAGTGCACATATGCAATAGGGACAGAGGAAAAATACGTAGGGACTCTTCTGTGCATGGGTGGAGAGAAGTTTGATCTGCCAGGGCTAAGGAGACAGCATACACTCATGCCAATGCTTGGTCAGTAGTAGAAGCCCAGCAGGCTCAGGTAGGGAGGGACTTCCACTTACATATAGAAATCAAAGTGATTTTCTCAATAAAGGAAACAGAAGTCAGTTTATGAAAATCATCTGCAAGAATGGGGAGTCGTGGGGCCTACTACTAACAACTGCTCTACAGACTTAGTCTGCTCATGTCATACACAGCAGCAAACTCACAGCACAGAATCCAAAAGTCAAATTGGACTACTTTCTTCCCATTTATTGCCGCTAGTGTCACCTTTTTTTTTGCCAAAAGTGATTTTATATATAACTCAATTTGTCTAAATTTTGCCTCTTACATATGTAAATGAGAACTGTCTAAGCATTCTTGAAATCTGGGGGAAAGAGGGTGGGGAGAGGAGAATTCATCCATGTTGGTTTTACAGGGCTATTACAACAGTCAAATCTTTTAGCACAAAAAGAGATCTTTTGAGCAAGAATGTGTCACTTTCAATTAACTGCTTTTCAAGATGAACTTACATTTAAATAATACACTTTAATTCTTTCTTAGACTTGCAGCTAAGATTACAGGTATATTTAAATCAGAATCTTACATGCAGGCTCCTCTGTGAAATTTACTCTTAGCTGTGGAGAATATCCAGTTGGTGTTATTTTTATACCAGGACACAAAAATCAATGAAAAGCCTTGTGCAGCTTGAGAAGGTGCACAACTCTGTCAATAATAAAGCTGAAGAGCATCTGACATTTTAAAAACAACAAAAATCTTCCTATGTCAATACGCAACTCCACTGTTTCTATTTTGAGACTGCACAACAGAAAAGGTTTCTTCACTCTTGATGTTATTAATACACAGAAAAATGGTAAGAACCTGAATGTGAACCCCTCACATACCCAGGTCTCCTCCCAGGAGCAGAGTTGCACTGTCGAGTCAAAGCAGGATTGTCCTAGTGAGGAAAAAACAAAAATAGATTAAGAATATAAAAAACCACCAAGTAGTACCCAAAACCACCCAAAATAATGCCTTTCAAAGTTACATTTTCAGTTCCTCTCTCTTCTGTGAATTGAACAAAACCAGATGTAAGTACACATAGTCCTTAAAGAGCAGCTGTATTTTACTCTATATTTTCTGGACAAGGCTGTTTCAGGACACACAGGTTTTATCCAGCCATACTTCTCCAGCTGCACCAAACCCCACAGGTCTTTCCAATACAAAAGAGGGCTGGCTGCTCTCAAGGCATTCTTATTGGTAGAAGACTAGTCCACCAACATCGTACAAGTAGCATTTATGCAACAGGCAATATGATCCCCAAGCTGTATTTTGTACACTCACTCAGCAATTGAAAGACTGTAAGGCATAACAGTTTGGAAAAAAGGAAAAGAAATACAATCCAATTAAAAACAAAACAACCCCACGGTTTGTTCCCCAAACTCTTTATGTGTCCCATTGCCTGGTGAGTTATGCTATCTTCACTTCAACTCAGTGCCACTCCACTAAGTATATATAAAAGTACCATAAGAACAACGCCAAACCTTTTAAAAAGTAGTATTGTCCCAGAAATCCCTTTGAAATACTAAATGATTTTTAACAAAAAAAAAAAAAATAAGTTAATTAAAATGATCTAATAGCAAGTAGAGAATCTGTTAAGGAACATCTTATAGCCTTCATAAAACTGATTTTATGGTATTATATGATTTACAAGCTGGAAAACCCTAGCTCAAAGCCCTGATAGACTCCTACCTTGTAGCAAGGTGCTATGGCAAGCATAGGTGAACACTCACTGTGTAGAGGTCCAACATCATTTCATTATGATTAAATAATTTAGTTACAAACATTAACCAGTCTTTCCCTGTGAGAATGATCAGCCACCATTTCTTCCTAAGTTTTACTCACAAAGAAAGCCTAATAAATGTCACTCTAGCAGTTTATCATATCAAGTAGTTTCAAGTGTTCAGAAATCTGCAGTAAGAAAAGCAGCCACCTTGCTGCCTAAGGCAGCTTGAAGATCTTAAAATGATGTTGAAAAGGTTTGAAGACCAAAACTGACCTTCAGAGAGATCATTCTAAACCTGACATCTTTATGTGCTGCTCTAAGCAATATCTCACTCAGATGTCAATCTCCAACACCACAACTTAACCTGCCCAAAACGCACACAAACAAAAGATAGACCAATGCTACTCAAAGGTGTACACTTCCACGTCTCTGAGCAAAATGGTTTTGCAGGGTTTTCACTCCCCTCACATTCAGGGTATTTTCCACTTTAGACTAACTCATTCCTACAAATCATGGGTGTGTTCTCCATACTTCCACCCAAACACAAGGAGAGGAGCTGTGAAAAGGCAGCATCCTTTGAGGAACTGCAAGTCTAGTAAGAGCCCTATGTACGAACCTCCCGAGATGTCCCTGGCAGCTATCCTGAGATGCTGCAGGCACCTGCTCAATACCAGAGCAGCAAATGGCAATAGTTCAGGCAAACCTTTTATGGAGCCAGAAGGACAATGACACCTTGGTTGCCACACACCAAAAGGGACTTCATTTTTTCCAAGGGGAACTGTCTTTACAAAAAGGGGCAGAAATGTGCTTGCCCTGAGCAAAATCAAAAGAAAACTGCCTGTTATTTATACAAGAGTACGTATGGGAAAGCTGGCTTGGTTTATATTCAAATTAGTGTATTTGCAAAGCATGTAGAGAAACAGAGAGACAAGCTACACACATACTTTGCTCTGGCTGCTCTCCTAACACTGCTGAAACTCGAAACATGGAGAGAATAGCTCAAAGGCTTAGGCACCAAAAGTGGTAGTGGCTTCTTCTCTTGCTCCCTAGCTCTCTGTCTCTGTACGGGGGAAGAGGAAGATAAAAGGAGGATGCTGCAGCAGAGGTGGAAAGTGGTTACTGCAGAAGGAGAGCTGAGCCCACTGTCATGAGAAGGCTCTGCCTGAGCAGCTCAAGATGGCTTCAGTCCAAAGATGCAGACCTGCTACTGAAATAAAAACCATAGGAGCCACAGAAAACCCCTTCAACACCTATTCCTGCCCAAGGCAAGATTCTATGCATCTCCCCATAGGTGTCCCCAAGCTGCCCTGTGTGTGCATGCCCACCCAGCACTCTTAAAAGTCATGCCCTTTGCCACTGCATCTCACATCGCAGCTTCTACCTAGCCCTCACACGGGAGACAGACCCTGCTGCTCAAGCAGGACATGGCAGGGCAGGACTGGGCACTGGGCATACCATGTGGTGCCCATCTAGCTACTCAGTGGAGAAGCAAGGGATGGATGCTGAGACAGGTCTGCGTAGGCTGGGGCTTCCTTCAGCTACAGTGACCACTTCTGAAACAGTTAAAACTATTTCTCCAGTAAAGGCATGTGGGAGCAAGAAGAACACAAATCCAAAACTAAAACATGCCTATATTTTTAAAGTTAGGAACATCATTTTATAGAGAGTATCATGTGAGGGAATCTATGCTACTACTAAACATGTCATTGACATGAGTTTCTGTTGGCAAAACAGCTATTTGCTTTGGAATCACTCATAGGAACTGCTTGCCACATAATATCACTGCATGATAAGTTTTTGCAGTTGTTACCTCAGTAGTAGCTGGAAAGCTCCGGAGACATAAAACTCACCCCTTCAACATGGGTACGTCAAGTTCATGCAAACAATCTTCTGTTTATCTTGTTAATCTTGTTGACATCAGGCCAATACACAGACTAAAGCAAGCGTTAGCACTGAAACAAACCTCGCCAAACTAAGAATAGCTGTATTTATATATTGTCTTTCATCTGAGGAAGTCAGAATGACTGAAGACAAGACACACAATCTGCTGCACAGACTGCTCTCCATCTAGTGCTGGAAACATGGGAAGCAAAAAGGGTGACAGGCACTGGCTGAGCAGCCAATGTAGCTCTGGTCCCATGAAGCGATTCTGTGCCCCTGGACTGACACAGTTCACCACCTTTGGCCCTGTTTGAACTTTTTCTCTCATTTATTTAACTTTAAAATTTGTACAAAATAAATGTTGGCAGCATTCACTGCAGCACAGTGCATTACAGAGGAATCACCAGAGTCAAATTCATGCTGCAACCATGAATTTTTAATTACCTTGTGTTTTAAATCGCTGCCATTTCTGCCTCACCAACAGGTCATAGGGATAGCACTGCTTTGCCCAGCACCCATTGCTCCAAGATCAGTTCACATCTGTCCAGGAGTGAACTCAGCCAGCACTGGACTGCACATGCCCAGCTCAAACAGACCCGCAGTAAATCTGCTCTGGAGCACCAGGATGTCATCTACATTGAGTGATCTATACCAACTGACATACTTTACTCTAAAAATAAGCCCTCACCCGGTGGCTGGCACCTCCTCCACACCATGCCAGCTGCTTTTACGTACACTGCCTGTACTGAACAGCGCTTACTCATTTAAGCCACAACAGGCAGTGCCGTGGGGAGACAGGACACGCTTGCAGACCTTGTGGCAAAATGCAGGTGTCTTGAAGCAACCATGTCCTGTCATTTATCTTCTCCTAACCCCACCTCACCACTTCTGCAAGTCCTCTTTTAGCCAGCATTTCAGGCCCCAACCATGGGCCCTGCGGTCAGCTTCCCATGGGTCAAGGAGCATCATCTTACAGGTACGAGATCCTATCCATTACAGCCCCCTTGCAGCCTGCTCCATAGCATCCAGAAGTGCTGCCAAAGGCAGGCTGCTGCTTGTGAGCTGTTAGATTTGTGGGAGGTTTGAAAAATCAGTTGGTTTTCCACCCATTTCCTGAAGCGCAACAACATCAAGAACAGACAGATATCCATGTTTAAAGAATAAGTGGAAATCTGCTTTTCTTCTTCATTTTTAAGCCCCTAGTTACTGCTTCCTTTTTCATATTTCTTGAGACATGCCAAACTACATTTGTGAGTAACAGATGTTGCTCCACAGTTAATCTTCTTTCCAATCAAAACTGCATTTACCTAGTTCAGTGCATGGGTAAAGGGCTGTTGCAGTTCTGAAACTGCAAACGAGAGCATTGATGGATATGATCACCACATCAAGATCACACGCCACAAACTGTCCTCCTTTTAAAAAGAATGCAGCTTTAAGTAAACACAAGATATTCCAAATAAAGCTAATAGAAAGAGCAGAGAAAGACTGTAGGCTGTCTGGTTATGTGAGATACAGATATATATATTAAAGATACAGAGATATTTTATCTTTCATACAATGTGCTGAAATGAGAGTAAGGTTTCATTTGAGCCCCTCAGAGCAGTACCAGAGCTCAGTGTCACTTTTCGGTTTCCCAGACGTCCTCTCAGCAGCTCTGTTTCCTAGCTGCATTTTACCACACTGCCTCCTGAGTGAAATGTTCCAACATCAAGCAAAGTACCCTCTACTGCAATGTCAAATAAACTATTGAGGCTCCCTCAACAGTCATTGAAGAGCTTGCGGCATCTCCAGTGAGCAATTCAGCTGTTAGGGTCTGGATTGCCCTCAACAACAGTCACTCCATCCTCCTGCAGGACAGAAGGCTACTTAGACATCTGGGATCTCAGATCACCTGTCTGTGTCCTCCACATCTGTTGGACCCTTGCATATCTGCATGTTGCAGATGAAACCATACAGCTACTTATCAGGCATCTCTGCCACCCCAATCACCTCATTACTGATAAAGATGCTGCCAGCAATTATTCCAGAAGCTGGCTGAGCTCTGGAAAGGAGACCATGCATGACTACCCTTGTAGGTTAATAGGAATCCTAACAGTCATTAGTATCTCTATTAAATCTACTAATTGCCTGGTATTACTGGGAAAAATTAAGATTCCAGTGTTTTGCTGAAACCTTCAATCTGTTTATTTACTGAGTAAGTGTAACTGTGATTTGTTTACCCTTTCCTTGAGTATACTTCAGCTGGGGAATTTTCCTCAGTATTTCCTACAATCATATCAATGCCTGTGGAATATACCACTTCTTTTAAAATGATCCTCATACCTCAGCTTTGAATCACAGAACACTGCCTCTTCTCTGCTTCCACTGCACTGCAGCATCTTAAGTGTGCCCAGCACATTACCGTTTCAGTAAGATCAGAGAACTATGAACATCTCTAGCTATCTCTTTCTAACTTACTGAAATCATACTGCAAAGCAGGGCCTGTGATACGATTGCCTTGAAACCATAGGAGATCACTCGACTGGTTTAAATACGACTGTGATTCTTTTGGCTTTTTTCCATGTAACAACAAGCACTAAGCTCAATAAAGACAGTAAAATTATTGCCAGGAAATAACACCTTCAAAACCTGTTTCTCTTTAGGCTTTTGTAGTAAAAATACAAAGGCATCCTGAGAATCTAATCTTTTTTTCTTAGAAGCAGACAGTGTGATTCATTCTGAGTCAGAAACTTCCCTAAATGAATCTACACCACATTTGCCCAATTTACATAGCAAAACCTGTTCTTTCTCCTATTTTGACTTCCAGCACTGGAAATTCAGCTTGGGGAATTCAGCTGAATCACTTCTTAGCTACACATCCCTGTCAAACAAAATCTGTGCTGGCTAAACTCCCTAGAAGTCCATTTCACTGCTGTTTTCTGGCAACACACAAACACAAGGGACCAAAGCTGATGCTACAGCCAGAGCCCCACCAGCAAGGATGCTGACAATGTGAGAGCTCCCTTTCCATGCTCATGCTGGAAAGCAAACCCCTGCTCTCTTTTACACCTTTATTCATTTAGAACACAGCCTAATGCTTCTAGTATCATCACTTGTGGATTTCAGTCTAACTCAATGGGAATTGCCCCTGTGTTTGCTCAATACTGCAGACAGGAGAAAAACGGACTACCGTCAATTGAAGTATCTTGTAAGTGCACCAAGTACCAGGTCTATTATGTATAAAAGGTGTCCAGGTAGCTCTTTAGAGACAGAATTTGCTATCATCACCTTCAGCAAACCAACCAGTGAGAATTCTCTCCCTTGAAAACCTGACAAGACTCAACCCTAGTTTGTAAACAGAGAACATACATCATGTTCTTTTTCCCAGCATCCAGTAGGTGAGGAATTAGCAGGGAGACATTTCCCTACTTTCACCCTTTAACTACACCTTGCTTCCATCCTTTTGCCCTTGAAAAATCCTTGGTCATGCATCAGCAGCTTGGTTTTTCTGTCTCCTGCTTTTAAGCTGCTTTCTTTGACTTTCTGGTGCATTCTTCCTACAATTTGACCTCTGGACATATCAAGATGTGTGACCTTGTCCTGGGTTCAGCAGCAGCAGTCATTTTTCTCCTTCTTAGTAACTGGTGCAGTGCTGTGTTTTTGATTTTGGCCT
>WYDI02026720.1:0-10924 GCA_009867235.2 Psittacus erithacus | reverse complement strand
TCATGCTCTGCCAGGGAGGAGGGGAAGCCGGGAGGAAGCAGAGACAGGACACCTAACCCAAACTAACCAAAGAGGTACTCCATACCACAGCACGTCATGCCCACTATATAAACTGGGAGTTACCCGGAAGGGCTAGTTCACTGCTCAGTTGGCGGGTGGTGAGTGATTGTATTCTCTTCCTTTGTTATTTCCCTTATCATTATTAATATTGGTGTTAGCAGCAGTGGCTTGTGTTATACCTTAGTTACTGGATGGCCCTTATCTCAACCTGTGAGAGTTACATTCTTTCGATTCTCCTCCCCATCCCTTCGTGAGCTGGGGGGAGGAAGGGGGAGAGTGAGCTAACGACTGCGTGGTTTTCTGAGTTATGGCTGGGCTTAAACCACAACAGACTGGACTTGCTTCTGCATAAACTGTTAGCAACCAAAGCTAAAAAAGAAAAAAGCACCCTGCTGAAAAAAATACTGTATCAAACATAAGCAAACTATAAATGTGTGAAAAGGAAACAAAAATGTGCAGACTATTTTCTATGATTCACAGATATGTAGGATGCCACACATGTTTCACATAGGAGAAAGCAAGTGCTTAACACCACTGCTTAACTGTAATCTAGAAACCACCAGCAGCACTGCAGTAGGCTTTAGCATAACCAAACTGGTGTGTCAGGACCTGAGCCTCTTGTGAGAAAAAGTGTGCTGGCAAGGCACAAAAAGAAGAAAGCCTTCTGCTAAATGCACAAGAGATACTTGGCCAAAGAAACTAAATATTTGGAAGTACAGATTCTCTCTAAGCTGTATTGTCTTCAATGGAATAATAATGGAAAAAATAAATTACGAATTATGTGCTCAGCAAATTTCCATAATGTAGGTGACTAAATGATAAGTGCTTCGGCCCAAACACTACCATAAACACACAACAGTGCAAGATCTGCTTCAAGGCCACCACTTCCTGAATTCAACTACAGAAAAAAGGAGGTAGAGAAAGATATTCTTCTCTTAATCCTTGCCAAATCTGCACAGAGTGTAACTGCAGAGACATCATGCTTTTATCACATATACATAGCCTCCCCCTATCTAAACTGTTACTGAAAGTACACAGAAACACTGAAATATTCAAGTGATCACATATATATGGAAAATGACGACTGTTGCATTCTTGCTTACTTCTTTTGCATGTTACTACATATTTTCAACACTTACCAAGAGAGAATAGTTAATTCTGAATATGGAAGGGCAGACACACAAATTATTTCTGAAGAATGTAGGACTTGCAGAAGGAGTGTGAGCATCCAGACATGATTGGTGCAACGCCATCTCTCCTGGGCTGCAGAGTGGTTATAGCAAAGGTAAATCCTACTAGCACATAATGATATAATAAACCTATGCATTGCTTCTGACCTGTTAATGTTGTAGTAGACCATGAGTTGACACTTGGCACAATAACGATACATACAGTTTACATAATGAAGTAATAGGGCAGAACACAGAAAAAGCAAATAGAATTTTAATTTAAATAAAAATTAAAAGCTTCCATTTTTTCCCCCAAAATATGTCTTTTGTAAATGCATTATTCTGTAAAAATATTTCCTTTGAGGAATGTGTTATCAATATAAATTCTGAGAAATGCAGTGTTGCCAAATTCTGACTGCTGTCACAGCACTTTTAACTCATTTATCTCTTCATGCTAATCATCTAAACTCAGATGTTTGCCGTGTTTCAAGAAGAAAGAAGACCAAAAACCATGATTCAGCTGGCAACCTATCTCCTTTCTCTGTTAAGAAGTATTAACAGACAAAACTACCTCTACTAAACAGTGGAAAAGTGAAGTTGTAGTATTATACAATTTGGTTGGGGGTGGTTTGGCCTGTTTTTGAAGAAAGCAGCAGTTAAGTACTACAGTTCATTGATATCTAACTGGTTCCCTGAAATACTAAAGATACATGGATAAAGCATTCTGGTATTTTCAGCATAAAGATGCTAGAATTGTCCGCTAAACAGGTACATGCATATCATGTTCAGTGCATGGCATGTATCTGTTAAGGCCTCAGTAGAAAAACAGTGGGGTACGGGAAGAGCAAAGTCTGGAACTTAAGGGAGCCTTAAGATCAAGCTTTCTCTATTTGCTAAGCTACTTACTGCTAGAAGCACTGTCAACAATAGGAATGCATTTTCTTACTGCTTTCTTCCCCTAAATATCCACTTCTGCCTCTGTCAGACAGGATGCTATATTAGACACATGATTTCTCTGGCCTAAAACAACTCTTATATTCTTTAGTTCATTGTTTTCTCCCAATGACATGCAACAAACTTCCCTCCCTTCCATGATGGCTGCTGTAAATACACCTAACCATTTCTCACAGACACGCACTGAGACATTACACAGGCCCCAGAAACAGGGCAAGGAAAACTGACCTTTTCCATTGAGAAGAAATAAAGCCTTGAGCCATGTGGGTTCTGATGGAGGTTCTCCTGGTCCAGAAGGATGCAGTTCCTCAGCCATATGAGCAGCCCTGTGAGCTCAAAAAGTGTGTAAAGGTCTTTTGGACAGGAGGTCCAGTTATGAGTTGAAGACCAGCGTAGCTAACAGTTGAGTAGGGAAAAAAATAGAGAAATACCTTAGAAGCATCAAAATGACTCAGCCAAAAGGCTGGAAGGAGACACACACAGTGATCTGTGTGTAGGGCCCCTGCCAGGGTGCACAAGTCACGCTTGACAACTGCTCTGCGGAGTGGGAGAACAACTACAAGTGCAAGAGCTAAAACACAAGAAGCAGATCTCCACCAAGTTGTAGCTGTTGAGGCTGCAGCTTGAGAGTCAGAAGAATAAGGATGTAAGGGAATAAATGCCTGAATTGACTGTGCCTTAGATCACAACCTGGTAGAAGATTTAGGAAAAGGAGTATTTTCTTTTGGGTTTATTCACATTTCATTAGTCCTGGAGCACTGACACAAGAACCTCCCACGCTGCTTATCTAGCCCCAGGAGTCCCATAGGAGCATCCCTAGCTGATTTCTCTGTGGAAACTAAGATATGTCTCTCAACAAATACTAGATCCTTTCAAAACTAACTATATCAGGGCTCAGAGAGAGAAATCGGCTCACCTGCCCTCCCAGACAGAAGATTTAGCTCCTCCCAGCGCTGAAAGAACCCTTCTCTGCTGGGATACCCTTGGCACTGGTGCCCGGTCAAGGATTGCTGGGCACCTCTCTCAAGTTGTAGGGTCCTTCAGAGGGCACTAACCAGCATTGAGAAGGCCATCGCCTGGGGTCAGACCACTGTACTGGCATCTCAGCCTCACCAGCAACCCACAGGCAGCACTTAGGGTCACTTCCCCTGTAGACTAGCTCCACTTAAGCTGTTCGTGTGCTTTGGCTCTCTCTGCTTCTCACCGTCAGAGCTGTTCACTCTCCCTTTTCTCATCTGCCCTGAGCTGTCAGGGTGGTGGGTGGGGAAGACAACCTCTGCTGATGGAGGTAGGTTATGGAATAAGCCGCCTGAGCTGCAGGAGAAGCTGTTCCGTTTGGTGACCGCCAGAGACATCAGAGGGTTGAAGCCGTGTTTCTCATTTCCCCTACAGCCACAAGATGGAGCATCACCATAACAAACAGCCCTCTAGAGCCCCCGGATTCAGGAGATGCGACATTTCATCGCAGCTCTGGCACACCCAGAGGCTGCAGGCAGCCCTGGTGCGATACTGCAGTGGCCCAAGGCAAGTACTTGGCCTATGGCGGGCAGGAGCAAGCTCCCGTAGCCTCTTAGCCCATGTCCCAAGTGAGATGCAGGGAGAAGTTGGCATTCCTGGGTGCCACCCAGCAAGGCCTCATAGCAGGACCAAGGAGTTCAGACATGCTGTCAGCCCCCTATGGCAACCTTAATCAAACACACTCAAGCAGTAAAAGCCTCTCCAACACCATCCCAAGACTCCATACATTGCTCTATTGTGGCCTGCGTTGCCCAACTTCCTTCTGTTTCCTCCTGCCTCGCTTCTGAAGCCTCCTCCATAGCACAGAGCTAGAGCAGCCCTTCAAAACCAGAGAAAATCCAGGGTCCTGGAGACATGGGAGAGCAGGTGGAGTGAATGAAACTGAAAAGTAGAGAAGTCTTGAAGGGGGAAATTCAAGGAAGAAAGCAAGGGGTTCACAGCAATGGATGCTCTCCCTTCACAAGCAGAATAAGTACTTTTCTCACTGGTTAGACTCTGATTTAGACCAAAAAAAAAGCACCAAGTCTCCACTGCACAACCTTGTCTAGTGCAATGGGTACTGATCTAGCTTCTAAACTGGAAGGATGTCAGCAATGTCATAACTGACACTCTCTTGAGAGCCAGGACAGACAGCTTAAGAGCCAGGACTATGGCACTGCTGTCTGTGGTATGGCCCAGTGTCAGGACACAACAACAGACCAACAGTGCCTTGGGACAGCTGGCAAAGCCTGGCAGTGCAAGGAGAAGGGTGGTTCCCAACCAGGG
This sequence comes from Psittacus erithacus, assembly GCA_009867235.2. NCBI lineage: Eukaryota > Metazoa > Chordata > Aves > Psittaciformes > Psittacidae > Psittacus > Psittacus erithacus. The sequence goes on along the minus strand of WYDI02026720.1, from coordinate 6,458 downwards.
ATACATGCATGACCAGTAGGGGAGGTCTGCATGGAAGCAGCAATATGGCCAAGTCCTCAATACTAGCAAAAAAAAAGCACATGGAACAGTTCCTTCGTCAGGAAGAAGGAAAAGGTGATGCAGTCATCATCTGAAATTGCATGAAGGAGCAGGTGCTTCACACACCGCTGACATCAGTGACACACACAGAGGTGCAAAGGACAGAGCAGAGTTTGCATGGTGTAGCCCTCTTCTCCCCTCTCTGCAAGAAAAGAGACAGACCTCTTGGCCTTGAGGACTTCATGAAGAGTCCTGTCCCATTAGCAGTAAGAAAGTGACCTTGACTGCCCACAGCTTTCTTGCATCACAAGTAAGCTACTAACCAACAGTCTGAGATCCTTCATGGACTATCCATTATACTGCTCACTGGGTTTAATTTTCCCCTCTGAACAGCCCTCAGCATCACCTTTTTTCACCCTGTGAATGGAAAGGAGTCTTCACACCTTGTCCCAAGCGCACTTGTACTCCCTCCATGCCTTCCTGGCCGTTTCTCTATAGATCCCTCTCTAAAAAGTATCATGAGGATGTTTGCTGGAATAAAAAAGTAGACCAACCACTGGTGGTGGCTGGACTATGATATGCCAATCCTGGCATTGCTGCTTCCTCATCCTCCCCTTTCCAAAGCTTCTTTCTCCAGATGCATATCCATATGGGGCTTTGTGCAGGAAGCAGGCCCAAAGTAGGCATGCTTCTGGTGAGGTGGGTAGCACTTGGGTAGCATAAGAGTATCAAAGAGAAAATGAGAAAGAAAAGAATGCTCCAAGTGTGTGAGGGAGAAACCTTGAATGGGGAAGACAGAACACCCACTCTGAGCACTGGTGGCAGTATCAGAAGTGAAACCTGGCTGAGGAATGCAAAGAAGTATTGTTCACTCAGACTTTCTATCATGCTTTTTTCCGTTGGTGTTGTTTCTTCTATTTTTGCATAAGTATAGTCATTTTGAGTGAAACACCATGGGGAAACCCCAAGTACTACTTTTTTTCTCTCATCTCCTATCCCCTACTGCTTTCACAGATGCACAGTTTGAATCCAGCCAGTATAATCCTCAGGTTTTCTATTTATGGGCTATGCAGAGGACCAAACAAAACTACCCCTCTGGCACTGCTTTCTCCCTTTTGTAAGAAGATTGCAAACACATGTGCAAGGGGGGAAGAAAAAATTTAAAAAAAGATAAATTAAATCTTTTTCCCCCCTTCCCACCTAATCAGAATCAGCCCCTGACACTCTTCATGGGTACATGCCAGCTTCCATAGGGGTATAAACACATTTTAGAGTAAACCCTGTCTTTTCTTTAAAATACCAACTGGAAATGAACATAATCAGATCACCACTGAAAATCAATGACCTCGTTTTCCCTTTTGGTATCATGAAAAGTAATGGAAACAATGACAGCAATAGCTTAGGATTTAGCTTAAAGCACATTTTAACAGCTTATACTATCCACAGATATTACCTACAATCAATAAAACCACGTCTTGTAGAGAAAAAAAGACAAAGGTCTGTAGGGCCAGAATTTTCTTCTCTGTCACTGGAGACTGTTTTGAATGGGTAACTCAGAGACACTTGTCCCACAAAGCATTTACATCCTTAAATGAGCTCTGCGTGACATAGTAGGTACATAATGTGTTTATGCAGACCCAGCGTGGGGACACAGCTGCCATAATGGAAATATGTGATGAAACCAAAATTAGCAGCACTTCATGCTTCCTGGCATCCTGACCAGCTGTTTGCATGCAGCTCACTCCACTGCCTCCAAAAAATAACACAAGGCTCAAGGATTTTACAAGCTGAGAAGGAAGAAAAGTCACCAAGCAGACCTATACACAACCCAAAGGTAAGATGCTGAGAGAGAATATTCCACTGTGGTAAAACCTTAACAGCTTTTCTTTTGCTACAAGAGCTGAAAACTAAATATATTTGATATAACTTGTTTTGTTTATAGCATATCTACCTTTCATTCTTAAGAATGAACAGAGCTACCTTTTTTGTTCATGCTTTAAATAATGTTTACTGCTTTGCTTACAGATCTACACAACAGGCTGTGGTCTAAAATGCCTTTTTATCATAAATAGATTTTTCTCAGGTAAAAATCTTGCTAAGAAGCTGAAATTTTATTTCTCTGTAATGGGTTCCCTCCCAGTATTGGACTCACACTGCTTCATTTGATGCAGGGGACTCAGCAGAGCAGCGTACTGGGCAGTATCTCTAGCCAGGTCACCAGTGGAACCCCTCATCTGCCGTGGGACACAACCCAGCTCTCAACAAACTCCCCAGCCCTGTGCCTGCAGGAGGGTTGAACTCCCGGGCAGTGAACAACCTGCAACATAACAAGGGGTACTTCTCCCCTCCAGCCTCTCAGATCCCCAGGTGCTTCACAAACTCAGGCTTTTCTGTCCTTTTCTGTTTGATGAGGGGAAATGCATTCTTTCCTCTCCAACCAGCCTCAGTCCCTCACAGATGGCAGCAGAGCAGATACTGCTGGCAGGGTTGCTGCTGCACTGAGCCATGTCCACCCACGCCTTACACGCAGTGGTGCTCTCCTGGAGGTGGCTTTACACAGCCAGCAGCACTGCCAACTGCAAGGAACTGAATAAAACTTGTACCTGCTACAGCAGTGGATGGATCCGTGTGTCTGACCCCACTAGATGGATGCTCTCCTGCACCCAAGCCCTGCCAGCACCCCATTCTCCTCATCAAGCTGGGTTTCTACCCCTGGTTTTCTCATTTCTGCGATGTAAACAAGTATCTTACAGAATCATTTACCTGGCACCAGTGCGTTCTCAAGAAGTAAATAGCCAACCTGCTCTGTCTCCCTAACAGTAACTGCTAGGTTTTAAGAAATAATTACATTTCTTTTTTGCTGATGCTAATTCCCCTCAAATCACTGGCAGGAGAGGTTACCTCTGAAAAACGCAGGGAGTAACTTGATCTGCAGAACAGGAACCTTGATTGCACATTTGAAAACAGGTTCACAAATCTGGAATGAAACAGCACCAAGATCAGTAACTCATGTTGGAAAGGCACTAGGTGGAAGTAATAACAATTAGAGAGCAGCAGATCAAACATAATTCCTGGGCGCTGACAGAAAGGTCTCTGGAAAGGCTTTATTTACAGGTTACGTTTGCTGTGACGGAAGTGGCTGGAAGAAAGGACCAGCTATTCCTGTGCATTTGCATTTTAAGTGATTCTGGCTGATTCCAGCATTGCAGAAAGCAACAAGAGCCTTGCCGGTCCTTATCAAGAGAGTTGCAGGGCAGGATCAAACCGGCACCCTTCCTCTAAAGAAGAGGATTACTCCATGACCCCTGCTCACAGGGTGCTTACCTCAAGATTTTTAGTTCCCTCTTTGCAGAGGAGAAACAAGCTGTTTTCCGCAACTCCTGTCTCTGCAGAAACAACTTTATCTGCTGTGGTAAGTCTGGCTGGTTTAGACAAAACCTTGGGTTCTTAAATATCCTGCTGGTTCTACAGATTTGATCTCTGCTAGAAATAGCCTGTTTGAAACTTCCTGCCTGCTGCTTTTAGCAAGTTTGTCAGAAGGGACAGAGGTAATCACAGCCAGGGGTGGTGGGAGAGGGTGCAGGATGGCAATGACCATTTGGGATCTTCATATTAATAAATACGCAGGACCCTTCATGCTCTTGAATGGGATTCCCCAAAATCTCTTATAATAGCTTGATTCAGGAAACCTGATCCAACTAATTGCTTCTATCCCCATAATCCAAGTAACCCTAAAATCAGGGGCTGCTACCCTGGGTTTGCAAAGAAACTGCAACACTCCAAGGGGATGCTGCAGTCACATCTATATTCTGCCCAGCCTAAATTATAGGACAGCACAGTTTGGGGCAACAGTGCCAGTGAGGCTTGGACCTCAGAAATCCTTGCTTCTCCTTGAGGCACAATCTTGCCCCAGGATCCCTTGGCAATGATAAGCTCTGTGTTACTGGGAGCTGCAATTCACCACACAGGAGCCCAAGAAGAAAAAGCATCTCTATGGACACAAAGACCTCATTTGTCTTTGTACCATGTCTTAAGTGTGATCTTTATCCTTCTTTGTGGAGAAGGTGATTTTCTTCTCTTCCAGCTGGAGAATACCTCTTCATACCTGGAGATATGAATGAGACCTGTGCCAACAGCAACATCAGCAGTATCAGTGCTACTGTGGAACTGTTCCAGCTCATCATGTACACCCCCATATTCACCCTGGGATTGCTGTTCAATGTGATGGCTCTGTCATTTCTGTTTTTTAAGGTTAAAAAGCTGTCAGAGTCTACAGTCTACATGGTAGCCCTTATTTTCCTGGATACTTTGCTGCTGTTTACTCTTCCTTTTAAAATAATTTCCTACCACCTTCAGGACCAGTGGAACTTGGGGTCTGTGTTTTGTTCCACCTTGGAGAGCCTTTACTTTGTAAACATGTATGGCAGCATCCTCATCTCCCTCTGCATCTGTGTAGACCGGTACATTGCCATCCGGCACCCTTTCACAGCTCCCACCCTACGATCCATCAAGAAAGCTGCTATGGTCTGTGCTATCATCTGCGTGGGCACCTCAGCTGGGACAGTCTCTACTTTCCAGCTGCATGGAAAAGGCCACAACATCTCATCCTGCTTCCATAACTTCTCCAAGAGCACATGGGAAAATGCAGGCCTGTTCAGTGCCTTGGAGGCCACCTTCTTCGGCAGCATGGCAACCATGACCTTCTGCACTGCTCAGACCGTCAGGTGCCTGAGAAAGCACAGAAAACCAGATAACCCCCAAACACACACCACGAGGGCAGAGACGATAGTGGTGACAAACCTTGTGGCATTTCTGGTCTGCTTCACACCTTACCACGTGGCATACTTCATGTACTTCTTGGTGAAGAATAACATCATTCACACCATGTTTCAGCAGGTGCTACGGGACATCCTTCAGGTCACCCTTTGCTGGGCAAACCTGAATTGCTGTCTTGATGGGGTGTGTTATTATTTTGTTTTAAAGGAGTCAATGGAAGACCCATTGCAAAACAGTGTATAAACAGCCTTGTGAAAGCCGTGATCCACATGCTGCAAGTTAGTTACTTGGGATCTTGTGTCTGAGGTATTCATGGGAAGTTCAGGGTCCTGAACTGCTTATGTAAGCAATTTATTTTAAATATTCAAATCTGAAAATAGTTCATAAGAAACAGAACCAAGTCCATTCCCAGAAGACTGCTCTTAACTTTTTTTTTGCTTCCTTGCATAATGTTTTGTGTTAGCATTTATGGGTAAACAGAAATGGAATTATTGCTATAAATGATGATGCATGTCTTTTTAGATGTGATTCCTCTTTACTTTGTATAAAACCAAAACAAATATTCACTTACATGGGGTAGGATCTTTCAGCCTCCCTGTCTACAGTGCACCTGCAAACCTTCTTCAGGACTTCAGCCACTACTGACTTGGGCTGCTGAGAAACAGAGACTTGGAGGTAAAAAACTTCAGACTAAAGTCTGTTGCCTCCCCTGCCCTGATCATTTATGCACACACTCACACCTCAGGTTTAGATTTGCACGTGCAATTTGGAGAATAAAATGACTGTAACCCTAAATCCAAAGGCAGTTTTAGGTTAACATGGGCATAGCAAGACCTCCATGACATTCCTCCACTTACTCTGCAAGGTGCAATGCTTGTTTTAGCGACAGGTCATGCGCACATTGCACTTCTAACTAATGCTGCTATTAGCTCAAGTCCTTGGATAGCTCAGATTAACTATCCCAGTTCCAGGCTTTCTCACCAGCTCCTGTCCTACTCACATATCTGTTCCTTCCTTCTTGGTTACAAGCCTCATTTCATAAACAGAGCCAAAGCAAACAAGAACAAGAAATGAAAAGCACAATGTAGTAGCAAATACATGATTCTGAAGGAACAACCCCCACCTTACTGAGGTATAAGAACAGCCCTGATCCCTAAAGCAGCAGCCAGCAACACGGGATCCCAGGGGGAAAGCAACCTTTCAAACCTTGCAGCAAGCTGAGCACTACTGCTTCCCAAATAAACAAGGCAATAAAAATTAATCCACCAGCAGGAGTCTAACATGCCAGTCAGTTACTTCTTAACAGTGCTTACAGGTGTCTAAATAAACTGAATGACAACATGCATCCAGCCTGGAGAAAGGCAGCTCACTGCTCAGGGTCACCCCAATTGCTGCTCTTTACTGACTGATGTGGATGACAACAACTGAAGCAATTAGATTTCATAGTCATGTTGAGCTAGATCCTCGCAATGCCTCTTGTAGGCAGGGATTCTAATCTCAGCCTTTGAACCATCGTTTCTCTGTACACTTTGAAGAAGGTGTACTGGGTTCAGCAGTAGCAGTCATTTTTTATCCTTCTTAGTGACTGGTGCAGTGCTGTGTTTCTAACTTTCGGTCTGGGAACAGTACTGATAATACCGATG
>WYDI02026719.1:0-40819 GCA_009867235.2 Psittacus erithacus | reverse complement strand
GGCTGCAGGACACTGGCTGCAGGGCACTGGCTGGAGGGCACTGGCTGCAGGACACTGACTGCAGGGCACTGGCTGCAGGGCACTGGCTGCAGGGCACCAGCATGCGTCAGGAAATCGTTTTCACTAAAATGAAGCCCTGAGTCCTCTCCAGGAGGCCACTCATGAGGCCTTTGACTGCATACAAGGCACTAGCGTTTCCCACTGAGACAGGGCAGGAGCCCGCTGCTCAGGTCCTCCCACCTCTTCTTCCTTGGCAGCCTCTTCGGCCAGGGGAGACCCCACCTCACACATGAATTACGTTCCAATAAACTTCCCTTCCTCACCTGCAATTTCCCTGTGGCTTGCAGAGAATTGAACCTTTTCCTACTGTGCCTTAAGCAGATTGCTAAATAGTTGGAAGATGGTTTGGGGTGGTGCAGTGCTGCTCCTGCTTCAGCTTGTTGTTTTGCTTGGGAAAGCCTATGACAGGGTTTGTGTCCCTGAGTTCATCTCCAGGCATGGTCAGTGCTCTGGCGTGTCACTTGCGAATGTAAACCAATGGAAACAACCAAACCAATGCCTCTTCCTTGGGGAGCTGGGGCTGGTCTCCAAGATGGGGTGGCTTGGGAGCAAATGCCCTGACTGCCACGGCTCGTGGTGCAGAGAGGGGAAGGCAGCATGGCTCGCAGCGAATACAGCGGGTGGAACTGTGCCCCATGCTTTGCCAGTGGGAACCAGCGGCTTGTTTTACAGCGATCTGTGTGCTCCTCCAGCCTGTGTCAGGGAGCGAGCACTTGAGACAGTCCTGGAGTAGTCTGTACTTAGCCAGCAGCAAAGCTAATCTCATTTGGATCCCATCTGAAGCCGGGTGCCAAATTGGCTGGGGAAATAGGCATTAAAAAAAAAAGCAAGCATATTTCCAGGACCTGAGGATTAACATATCGAGCGGCGTGTCTGAGCGCTGCGCTGTGACACTTCCCTGCTTTATGTTATGCACGAAGCAAATGTGTGTATGTGAGGCTGTAGTAACTCAAATCCAGTTCTAAATAATGTCACTGGGCTGCGCCGTGTCAGATTTATCCGCAGCGCAAAAACCTCAGTTGTGCAGTTTGGCAAAAACACTCTCCACAGAGGGGGGAAGGAGCAGGCTGCTCTGGGCAGGAGCTAAGGGAGAGCTCACCCTGGCTGTGAGTGGCAGCTAAAACCTTTTAGCTCTGACCAGGCGTTTTTGGTGCCTTGGGCAGGATGCAGCCCTCCTGCACCTTGAGCTGACAGCTGAAGCTGCTGAGGAGTTTGGGGAAAGAGGGGTGGCTTTGCTAGGCACAGTTACAGAGAGTTGTCAGGGTGTGCTTTTACAGTTCATGCTCACAACGCAAAACCACAAACAACGTCCAAACCCATGGCAGTGGCTGCCGGTCCCTGCAGTGGTGGGATCCTGCTGATGCCATCCTGTTCCCTCCTGGCAGTGCTCGGCGCGGTGCGGGGAGCGGAGCGTGGTGACACGGGACATCCGCTGCTCGGAGGACGAGAAGCTGTGCGATGCCAGCGCCCGGCCCCTGGCCGAGAAGAACTGCACGGGGCCGCCCTGCGACCGGCAGTGGACCGTCTCCGACTGGGGACCGGTGAGACCCCGGGGTGGCCATTGCTGCCGGTGGCCATTGCTGCCACTGGCCCTGTGGTGCAGCCTTGCTTGTGTTTCTGGTGCTGGGAGGTTTGGGTCGGGCTTGTTATCCCTGGCAGCTCCAGCTATGATGAACCGCGGGCAGCCTGCCCCCACTGCCAATCTCCAAATAATTCTGCTGTTTGGCTCTTCTGGTGCCCATGTCGCCTCTGCCAGGACTTGCCCACCAGCGCTGTCACCCTGACTGACCACTTCAGCTCTGCCCATGGCACCGGGGCTGATCCAGCATCCCTGTGGGTCCCACCACTTCCCAGTAGGTCCTCCTGGAGCTCATCCCTTGTGGGGACAGGGTGCAGGAGGTGTTAAACCCCAAAAAATCTGTCCGAGGACCTTAGTGGGTGTCAAAGGCCTCTTGTCTGTCTGCTGCACAGTGTACCATGACAATGCTGATGCTCCATGCCCGGAAAATGAGCCTTTTCCTGTTTGATTATTTTTCTCCCTCCTGCTCTTTTCCCTGCCTGCACAGTTCTGCTACAGAGACCCCCTCCATCCCAAGCTATTTTTACCCAGGTTTTGATGCATTAGCATCAGCTAAAAATAAGCAGTTTCCATGGCAGCGGCAGCGCTGTGGAACACTGTGGGGTTCCCACCGGTGCTCAGCGTGGCACTGCCTGCCCCGGTGCAGTGCAGGGGAATATTTATAGCCACTTGCTGTGACCTATTCAAGATCCCCTTGGGGTTCCCTGCTCGTGATTTCCCCTCCTGCCTGGCCTGAGAGGTGCTGGGCTTCACTCAGCACTGGCACGATGGGACTGTGGGGTATGTTGGCTGTGATGAGGCTACCTGGGAAAGGATGTGCTGTGCTTCCCTGCAGCTATTTTAAGCTGAACCCAAATAATGCCCCCATGATTTGGGGAAGGTGCGAATGAGAAGGTGGCTGAACCCTGTGGAGGTGCCTCTGCCCTCTTTTCGGGATGGGGATGGAGCTTCACTGCCCTGCTGAGTGCTGCCATGCCTGGTGTGGTTTCAGTGCAGTGGCGGCTGCGGGCAGGGCAGGATGATCCGGCACGTGTACTGCAAGACCAGCGATGGGCGCGTGGTGCCGGAGTCGCAGTGCAACCTGGAGACAAAGCCGCTGGCCATCCACCCCTGCGGGGACAAGAACTGCCCCTCGCACTGGCTGGCACAGGACTGGGAGCGGGTAAGTGCAGCGCTCCTGGGCTGGGGTGGCTGGATCTGGGGCTTGGTTCTGGGGGGTGATAGAGGGGGGGATGCCCTGCAGCAGGTCCAGGGTGCGGGTTTCAGCCAGCCCTGCTTGTGTCTGACAGTGCAACACCACGTGCGGCCGGGGTGTGAAGAAGAGGATCGTGCTCTGCCTGGAGATCATCAATGGCAAGATCAAGACCCGCAGCACCTCCGACTGCGACGTGGCCAAAAAGCCTGTGGAGGAGACGACGTGCTTCGAGAGGCCATGCTTTAAGTGGTACACGACCCCCTGGTCGGAGGTGAGCGGGGAGAGAGCCGAGGGCAGCTCGGGGCATCTGGGGGAGGGAAGTGGGGGAGAAATGCTCCTTCTTCAAGGTGCACTTGCCAGAGTGCGTGGTGCCCCATCCCCTCGTACCTAGGGTCGCACTCTCTGCAAATACCCCAAGGAGCTCAGCGCATCTCTGCAGGGCACAGCCCTCAGGGGAGCGCCCAGGGGGACATTTGTGCTGTACTGTCAGCTCTGGTACAACTGGGACTGGCTGTGCTCCGGGAGAACAGGAATGAGAGGAGGTGTCTGGGGTCAGCTTTGGCTTTTTTCTTGCTGTGAAGGACTGTAGCTGGGTCCCTGCAAGCCCTCTCTAATGCAGCCTTCCTCTTCCTGAGGCTCTGGGCATCAGGTTTTGTTTAGTCTTGCAGACCATCATTGCAGCCAGTGATCACCCAAAGCAGCCTTGCTGTAATCCCAGCCCCATGAGGTGCCCGAGGGGCAGTGGGCAGTGAGCACCAGCCCAAGCGCAGCTCTGCAAACACAGGGTGCTGAAGGGGGATCTCAAGGTGCTTGAAGCCACCCTGGTGTCACGGAACAGTGTATGGACTGGGTCTGTTTGCAAAGAGCAGCAGGAGGAGAGAGGGTAGCCGTGCCAGGGGAATGGGAGCACATTCATGTATCCCCAGGCAGGAGCTGCTGCAGGCAGCAAAGATGGAGTGAGGGGCCGGTGGTGCTGGACTGAGACATGGCTTTCAGCTAGGGGAAGAGTTCAGCTCCCTGCCCTGCCATCTCCAGCGAGCACACTCATTTAGCAGGTTCTGGCATAGCACAGGTCTTGGGGCCTTACCTCAGCCCCTTTCTCTTTTCTTCAGTGCACAAAAACCTGCGGCATCGGTGTGAGGATGCGGGATGTGAAGTGCTACCAAGGGAAGGACATTGTCCGGGGCTGTGACCCGCTGGTGAAGCCAGTGGGCAAGCAGACCTGTGACCTGCAGCCCTGCCCCACGGAGCCCCCAGGTGAGCCCCACTGCCAGCAGCCCCCCCCCCCCAACCTTCAGTTTCCACTGATTTCCCCCACAAGGAGCATTGGCCAGCATCAGCTCCTTCTGACCACCAATTTGATCATCATCCCAGGGCTCTCTTGCTCTGTGCCCAAGCAATGGGGCACCGTGCACTAGCTGTTCTTGGAGGTAACTCCATTATATGAAGGGGAGGGTTCAAAAGAAGCATGTGATGACCTTGGGATAAATGGGAGCTTTGGAGCACTGACTCAGTGCTCTTTCTGTGTGATTCCAGCTAATGTCTGGGAACTTTGTGCTGTAATTTGAATGATTTTTGGTCTCCAAATGTCCTGCAGGATTTGTAACTATTATTTTGTTATCTGAGTCATCTGCTGGCTCAAAGCCCCTGTGATCTTTAGTGAACACACGGTTCTAATCCTTTAATAGGATTTGGGAATAAGGACAATATGGGAGAAAAGCATGAAAATGGGAGACAGGTTTGGGGTTAGCTTTGGGCTTGGCTCTGGCTCTGCTGGGTGCCTTCTGCTCCATGGGGTCAGGGATGTGGTGTGGTGCCTGTGAGGTGCCTTGTAGCAAACTGCCTTCATGTTTCATGCATCCTATGGACTTTAAGCTATATATATATATATATATAACCATATATCCTATGGATTTGAAGCAAACTATTGCTCTGAAGGGAGCTGGGAGAGTGTTGAAGCAGTCTCTGGCCTCCTCCCTGTCTCCAGCAGCTTACTCACCCCTAACTCCTCCTGTAACACAGCTGGATTACCATTCCCTTTCTCAAATAGCCTCTTTGGTGCAGAAAGTGCAAATACATTGGGGCTCCCCCTTCCAGGTCCTTGACTTGAGGCAGCTCTCTGCCAGGCTGCCAGCAATGCCTGGGCAGCTCTGTTGCACAGGGAAGAGCTTTAGCCTCAGAGCTGGGACTAAATGAGGCTCCCCAAGCCAGGCTAGGCATGGTGGAATGGGTCAGCCTTCTCCTGCTTTTGCTTAGGCTGACAATGGTATTTATGGACAAGCTCCATGGTGTCTTTCAGGTGATGCTCTGCCAGATACCAGGGCAGGGAGGTGGCAGTCACAGCCAGGATGATTCCTTGCATAGCAACTGATGCTTAGGGCAGGCTGTGTAGAGGAGGGAATTGTGCTCATTAGCTCACAATAGTTTATTTTCTCATTCTCTTCCATATTGGTGCCTTTTGCCTTCTCTCCCCCAGATGACAGCTGCCAGGACCAGGCAGGAACCAACTGTGCTTTGGCCATCAAAGTCAACCTCTGCAGCCACTGGTACTACAGCAAAGCCTGCTGCCGCTCCTGCCGCACGCCCCACTCCTAGTGCCCTGCAGCACTGGGCTGTGCTTCCCACAGCAAGGGCTCCCTGTGCCATTTAGTAAGCAGAACACACCCCACAGACTGGTGTTAAGGAGGCTTTTGGGTTGTTTGTCTTTCCCATTGATGCAGAACTACTCTCCTGGTCCCTCTCCTGTGTAAGGACCAGTGCTGGCATGGCTTGGTTGCAAAGCTGTTACCTCTGTACATTGGTACCCCCCATTGTCGGAGCTGTACATAAAGTCGTGTATATTTGATTCCCCCGAACTGCGGACACATGCACATGTTTCACAAGGTCTTGTCCTTTGATTTCTTTCCTCTGTGCAAGTTTGGGGTTGACAAGGGGAAGGGGTGAACTCTGTGAAGTCCAAGTTTCCCTTCACCAAGGGGGTTAGTGCCTCTCTCCTAATTTGTCGTGAGCCCTGCACTCTCGTTAGCTGCATTAACGTGGTGGAAGCTGATTGTTGTTTGCTAAATAAGCTCCAGCCCAAGCCCTTCTTCTGTAATATGTAGGTGTATACTTTTTCAGAGAATTTTATCTTATAATCAGATGTTAGTTCCGTAGTCCTTCCAACCCTCCCCATAATGCTGACATATTGTATATAATATGGAAACATAACTGCACTTTATATCACAAAAAAGACGTGCTCTTTTTTAATATATTTGTTTACAGACAGTGAACTTTATCCATATAATCATTAATTTGTACTCATATGTATATTTTAATAAAGTTGTCATATTTATGGTGGTATCTTGTTTTATTCTCCAGTTTGTAGCGAGTGTTTGCCTTGTGTGCTTGGGAACACTGGAGTCTGGGCTATGAACTTGCTCATTTGTAGTCCTGAGAAACAGCAGCTCTAAGTCAGGAGAATCATGGCTGTTTGGACAGGCATGTAAGGAAAGGTCCCAGCAGTGGGAGACTGTGGGACCATTGCTCTGGGTTAGGGGCTCTCTGGGGTTATGTGTGTAGCTTTAGGAGCTGCAACCCTGAAGCTTCTCAGGAGTCTGCAAATAAAGAGGCCTGATGCTGTGTTGGCAAGAAAAAGCCTTTCCTCGCCCCACATTTCTGCAGGGGTGACTCGAGGCTGGGCCAGAGTCTTTTCAGCATCCCCTGTACCAGTGTGTGCACTGGGGTTACCTCCATCAGGGAAATACCTGCGCCTATGTGGAAGCTTTGCCAATAGCCCCCCCCATATTTGAAGATGCAGGGACAGAAAGGGCAGCCTCAAATCCCAGGACAAAGTCATTTATTTCCTTTTTTTTTCTCCTCCTCCCTCCCTCCCCCCGATTCCCTGTACAACAGATCACCAGGTAAAGGTTAGTGAGAGCCAACCAGCCCTCTGCTTAGTTTCCAAGCTACAGAGAAAGGAAGCAAGGAAGGAAGGAAGCAAAGAAGGAAAGAAGGAAGGAAAGAAGCAAGGAAGGAAAGAAGGAGGGAAGGCTGGTGACAGAAGTACAGTCACAAGAAATGCCAAGAGGAGGGCTCAATGCATGGAAACCCGGTGAGCACTGTACACAGGAGCAGGGCCCAGGCAGTGCCAACCCCCAGAGCAGAGGCTTCATGCTCCTGGATGTGGCACCGCACAGACCAAGCCCAGAATATTAAACACATACGAAACCAAACCCAGTCCCCTCCCACCCCAAACAGACCCCCAGAGAAAGTCAAAGGTCCTCATTTGCAAAGGCTGACTCGGACTTCAAAAGATTTGCTGTGGAATTAAAAACCCTCACGGTTAAAAGTAAAACGTCCAGCTGGGCGCGTACAGGGTGTGGGAGCCGATGGGGTTGAAGCCGCAGCTTCTCCTTCCCATCACATCTTTAAGGAGCTGATGCAGAGCACAGCCAAGGACATCAGTGTCCTTTTGCAGCCAGTCCATCCTCCACCACCATCCCCAGGTCCAGCGCGGTGCTTTTAACCTGAATAATGCACGATCCAGGAGAAAGAGGGTGTTCCGTCAGACAAACTGGGAGCAGCGAGAGGCTGGAGCAGGGAATCCAGACAGCCAGGAGGAACCAGAGCAGGAGCATCCCCACACTGCACAATCAGTGCAGGGGACATGGCTCCTCTCTGGTGGCTCTGGGCAGAGCTGCCGAGCCGTGGGAAAGGGCTGGGGGAAAGATGCAAAAAAGGGGCTTTGCCTAAATTGGAAGTGTTTTGACACATTCCTGGATGGACAGAAAGTGTCATGGCTTTTTTTGTTTAAAAAACCCCTACAAATGCATGTGAAAATGTGCATGCAGGAGAGTGGGCACATACATGGTCATGGTCTTGCTTGCTCAGCACTCAGTCAGAAGTCACATGTGGGATTCATTGTTTGGAGCAGGGATGCTGATTATTCAGACAGGCCAGCTGTGAGTGTGTTCCTCCATCCGAAATTACACCGTGTGCTATTCCCATGTCCAGGTAACACAATGGGTTTGCAAACTACCCTCCCCAGCCCAGCTGCACAGGGGAGCCATGGAGCTGCCCCGAGGGCTCCAGGGGCAGTGCTGTGCTCCCAGTGGCCATCCTAACCCTGAAGGGGCTGCACCTCACACCTGGGAATAAGCGACCAACGTGAGTGAGATGAGCTCAGCATAGGGCAGGGCTGTGCACACACACACACAAGACTGCGCTATGGAGCAGTGCAGGAGGGGTGGCAGGGGGGTGGGCAATAGGAGCCCTGCTTTGCAATGAGACCTGGGGGGGTGTGTGTGTGTGTGTGTACACAAATGTGCATGTGCACTAGAGCCAGGCGCTGTGTCCCCACGGCCCGGCAGCAGGCGCCTGCTGACTTGCGACATGAGCCATTTTGCAGCCAATGGTGTGCCCCATCGCTTGCTTGTCAGCTGAATGGCGAGGGGGAGCGTTTACTCTATTAAAGGATGCACAATATCAAAATCCTCTTTATAAAAGGAAAAAAGATGCAACGCAGCACTAGAAAACCTTGTGTCCCCGCTGCAACGGTCCTTCCCCGTGCTCCCCTATTGGGCTTGGTTTCTTGCTACCCATCTGTACCACCATTTAGCATGGCTTTGCCTACAGAGTGCAGAAACACAGTAATTTTTTTCCCCTTTTCTTTCTTTTTCAGACCTCTCTCATGAATTGCAGAGGTGGTGGCAACGATGAGCGCTGTGCTGCCGCAGAGATGCGCGCTGTGCTGCCGCGGGGATGCGCGCTGTGCTGCTGCAGGGATGCGCGCTGTGCTGCCGTGGCAATGCGCGCTGTGCTGCCGCGGGGATGCGCGCTGTGCTGCTGCAGGGATGCGCGCTGGGCTGCCGTGGCGATGCGCGCTGTGCTGCCGTGGGCCGAGCAGGCAGCAGCACCTCACACATCTGTGCTGATGCTGCGGCTGCGGGAGAAGGCCTCTCGCATGGCCGAGAGCCGATTGGGGTTGAGAGCCTGCAGGTTGGCCACGCTCACCGGCAGCTCCAGGTCCTCCTGGCTCACCGTCGTGTAGCTCACGCGGTCGCCGCCATTGTGCAGCTCCTCGGGGGGCTCCTGCAGCAGGAAGGTGGGGGGCTCGTAGGGACCACAGCCAGGGCAGCCGGGCCGGTTCGGAGCCGGCTTCTTGCTGAAGGGGGACGAGGCGTAGAGGGAAGGGCCGTTGGTCAGCACTATGTTGCGGTTGCAGTGGAGTGGAGGCATGTGGGAGTGCACGGCGAAGTCGGGCTCCTCCTCATCCTCCTCGGACTCATCCTTCTTGCAGCAGTAGTACTGAAACGGGACAGCCCCATAGGGCTGCGGCTCAGCTGCGTCCCAACCTCCCACCCAGCCACCGAGGCTCATGACCTGGCGTGCCAGCCCTGGAGACACCGGGCTCCCACCCCACTGCAGCATCCCTGGGGATATGTCCCCCAGCCTTACCTGGAGCCTACAGTAGCAGAGGACAGCAATGATACAAAGCAAAATGACAGTCGCTAATATTCCACCTGTGATGACCACGGTCCCAGCTGTCATCCGCACTCTTCTCCATTAACAGCCTGCAAAAGTGAGCGCAGGGGGTGATGGGGTGTGGGGGGGTCAGGGTGAGCCTGGAGCTGGGCAGTGACCCAGGACACAGCTCCCCATACCATCAGCTCAGGATGCTGGCCACCAGAAGGGCTCTGTGGGAGGTGATGGACCTGATCAGGCCAGATCTTGGCACTGCGTGCTTGTGAAAGCCATCAGGGAGTCCCCATCCCCACTAAATGCCACCTTAGGGGTGCAGGGGGATAAAATTTTCATGTAGTGGGTGAAGAATTGAGTGAGCAGAAGCTCTGGGGTCACATTGGGCTATTCTGCATGCAGGACTCAGGGGAAATAAAACCTTCTGTCCAGCACCAACAGCACACAGGGCACCCTTTCGGCTCCTGCCTGGTGGCAGTGAGCTTCAGTGATGGGAGAAGGAGCTTTGCTGTAAGGATTTGTGAGCTGTATACATTTTTCTCTGAGCCTATAATCCATTTTCCCCATGAAAACAATGTGGTATTTTAATTTGGAATAACTGGAGCTGCTAAGTGAGCTTTTAATGACGGCAGGGACGGGCCTTTCCCCTCCCGGGATGTGTCTGCTGGCTGCAGGAGGCACCAAGCTCCTCGCCTTCACTATGGCCAAGCCACGGTGTTTGAGGGGGGGCTGTGGGACACCTCAGGATGATGTTTCTGACAGCTTCAGGCAAGCTGATCAACCCCACCACAGCAAAATCTGCATCTGGGACACAGTGTGCTGGGCATCACCGAGACACCATGGCTCAGCTCACCCCATATTTGTGTTTTAGGGTACCACCAGCACCCTTCTCTCCCTGGAGTGTCCCTTAGAGGAATCCACATGCTGACAGAGTGGTAGTGGTGGAAGGTCCCTGCTTCTGACACTGCTGGTCTCCCCCAGAGGGCAGATGCTGTGCATGAGCCCTGCAGTGCCAGCACAGGTCTTGCTCTGAGCATCCCTGCCCCAAGGACTCGTGGGAGAACGTGAATTTCCTTTCCTCTCACACAGAATAAGACCAAGCTCTTTGCCACAGGAAGGGTGTTTGAGGAGCCACTGAGGAGACCTGCTTGCTCACACCTGCAGAGATGCAGACAGCAGCACTAACACCAGCATCGCTCCACAGCTAATGCTCCGGCAGCACTTTGGTGCCACAAACATTGGTCTGGGAGCAGCAGAAGCAAGAAATCAGGAGAAAAAGCATACCCTGACCACCTACCCTACAAGTGCTTTAGCAAAGCTGGCCTCCAGCTCGTGCTATCGGGTTAAAACAAAAAAACAGCCATCCCAGACCCAAATTACTTCAGCATCCGAGGAAAAGCAACCGTATCTGTCAGGGATTTAACTTGCTTCCAAAGAAAATAAATCTGTGGCATATTTTCAGGCGCTTAATGTCCTGCTAAAGTTGGGCAAGCGCTGAATGGATAAAGCAGTATCACATTTTATGTTGCTGCTGAGCAGTGCTGCAGGAGGGAAGGTAATTTATAAAGATGTCTGAATGCCTTCGAGCAGCGCAGCCACAGGGCAAGTGCTGGCCAAATCCTGCCCCATTCCTCGGGCAAAATGCTCTGAGGAGGCTCATGGGGGGAATGCAGCCAGGAGAAGGGTTTATAAAACAGGGCACTGCCTGTTTGGAAACTTTGATTCCTGTTCAAAGAGGGATGAAGGCTGCAGACCTCTGGTGCTGCGGGCACATGCGCTGTCCCGGCACAGCCAGCTGGAAATGCCCATCTGCAGGCTGCTCCAATTTGCAATCACCATGTGGTCATGGAGCCCAGGGCAGGGCAGGGCAAGTGCAGGATCTGGCCCTGGGGAGGCCAGACTCAGGCCTGCAGCCTCCTGTGTGCTCCATCCCTGCCCAGCACCTTGTGCCCCGGCTCCCTTGCCCGGGGGACGAGCGAGGGCTGCACAGAGCCAGTGCTCCCGGTTTCTGTTCAGCTGCAGCCAGGGGACGTGGCACCACAGCCACTGCTCCACACAGAGCAAGGCATTTTGCTCTTTTATCCCCCCATAACATACTTGTCTGATTAAAGCTGTGTACCTGGAAGCATTAAGCTCTTCAACATGCAAAGGGCGAGGAAAGCAGAGCATGTGGAGGCCCATAAGCAGAACAATTCCTGTCTAGACCTCCTTTTTACATTTGTTCCTAATTTCACACTCCACAGGCTCCCAGATTCATATATTTAGTAATAAATATCCTGGTCGAAGGAAGTGCTTTGCAGCTCCGCTGTGGTCTTGGAGAAAGTATGCAGGAGCCCTGGTATGAGGAATGCAGGCACTGAGAGATGCGGTCCCACCAGACGGCCGCTTGGCTTCTTCCTCCCCCTCAGTAACGTTAGGAGCCTTCCAGCTACCGAAGAAGAGTGAACCCCCCCAGGCCGTCTGCCCCATCCGAATCCAGCCCCCAGCACATTCTCCATCACTGCCAGACGGCAGGGAAGGGGCTGTGGGGGGATGTTAACTCCGCACAGGCTGACTGCTGCCAGCCCCAAACCCTTTTCTATAGGAAAGCAGTCCCAGCGCTGCAGGGTGACAGGATGGTGCCTCTCGGCGTTACTGGGAGCTGCTGCACTGGCCAGGGCACACAGGAGCTTGGGCGCAACGCTTCCTCCTTCCCCAGCTCCCCACCCTGCCTTAATTTCCCAGTGCACAAAGGACAGGTCACGCTGCAAAAACTAGCGCACGATTGCTTCAGGTTGCTCCTGGGTGAGCTGTTTGGCTTTAGACACAACCCTTGCACCACCTGCCTCCTTTTGCCAGGGCTTCTATTGCTGCAGCTACAGCAGCACCATCCCTGCTGCGCTGCCGGGGCTGGGAAATCCCAGAGTGCAAGAAAATGGCCTTTCCTATTCCTTGCAGCCTGGAGGAGACACAAGCAGAGCTCGCACCAGCTCCAGTCCCAGACTGGCAGCCTCTCTCCTTGCTGATGCCCCCTGCATGTCCCTGCGTGGCTGAAGACATTCACTGTTCACTAGGAGCCAGGACTGCATTAGCTTCTGCTCTCCCCTTCACTTGTGCACCGCTATGAGGGACTGTTGGACCTTCCTAACGTGCTACAACCCAACCCAGGCGGCTGGAGAAAGCTTCTCAGGAGCAACAGGGAATGGGATGGCACAGAATTGCACTTGATAATGCAGAGAGGAAAAGGGGGATGAGAAATCATCCAAAGTCACGACCTCTGTGGGTCTTGCCCTTGGTGGGCAATGTGGGCATTTCCCAGCTCATCCATACACAATGACTCATGATGCCAACACTTTTGACCAAGTCCCACTTCAGAAGAAGGGAAAAGCTCAGCAAAAAGCCAAGGAAACGAGTGATGCTCAGTGTCTGAGATGCCACTTCCCCAAGCTGCTGCACTGCTTTCTGCCTAGAGCTGGGTGCAGGCAGCCCGGAGTAACAAGAAAACACACTATAATTAACTGGTGAGGGCAGAGCAGACTGGATCTGAGCCCTTGATGCTGCAAAGTTTCTGGGTGAGCCTGGCTCACACTCCCCTGTTTCCCCTCTGGTGCCACCACAGAAGTGCCACAGCTTTGCCTTAGAGTAAAACCAAGATAGCATCAGTGTGAAGGAAAAGCCACTTCCTGCCAGCAGCCACCAGCCTGGGAGGTAGGAAAGAAGCAAATAAACTAGGATCCGAAACCAGTTTGGTGGCAAATACAGTCTTATTTCTGCATTTACCCCTTTCCTGTAATCCTACCCAGACAACGAATAAGAGCCGGTGCTAGGAGCTGTCGGCAGCATGCCAGCGAAGGCATCGCACTGCTGGAGCCAGCAGAGAGGGCAGGCGCCAGAAACACAGGCACAGGACGTGGCTTTCCATATGAAAATCACTTTGAGCAGAAGGCCTGCATCACTTTGCTTTCTCTCTCTTCCTCCTGACAGCAGCACTCCTGGCCTGGGGGCTGATGCTCTGTAAACAGCAGGGAATTGAACAGCCTGAAGGGGGGGCGCTGGGCAAGGGCAGAGGAGGCTCTGCGCCTGTGGACCCATCACTTCAACAAGAGCATCTGAGCACCCCCCAACACAAGGACAAGATCAGACATGTCTCATCAATCCTTCCCCATATCAGCACAAGTACTTCCTGTGTGGGACCCGCTGTATCTCCAGGCACTCTGTATTCCAAGTTTCTTTGGAGCATACTATGAACATACTGTCCTTCACTCCCTGCTGTCCCCTGTTTGGGGAAGGCTGCTCACAATTTCCTAGGCTCATCCATAGGAGACAGAGCTTCCTGGGCCCTGGAGGTGCCTCAGGGATTCCAGCAGCTCTGTCCTCCTATCTACTCAGCAGGACTGTGCTCGACCCGTATCTTTTTAAACACTAGTCCTTTCCAGAGCAGCTTCTGCACTCAGTAGAGGCTTTCCCTACCCATAAAATAGGTGTTTGCTCCTGCTGATGTCCAGAGCAGAAGCATCACATTTAAAGGCAATCTGCACACAGTGCCTGATAAATTATTCAGCAGATAGGACATTGCTGGAGTACTGCTGAGCTCTGCAGAACAGGATCCTTGCCACCTCCAGGTGGGAGCTTGGGGCAGGCTGTGCTGGGGACCAGGGAAAGGTGCCGAAAGCTGGGCTGTCTCTGAGCACCAGCTCAGTGCGCTCTCGTGCTGGTTTTAGAGCCCTGGCAGTGAGAGTTAAGCCTGCAGGTACATCAGACTAGTGCAAGACATGCATCAGGCTGAGACGGGGCTGTAACCCCTGTATTTGCATCAATCACATCCCATGATAAACTCCAACCAGGAACTGCTCCTCTGCCCATGCTCAGCTCAGCCCTTACAGCCAGAAAGCTCCCCTGTGCTCTCAGAGCAGTGTGATGGCTGGCCTGCGATGAGGAATGGGGATGCTCAAATGTCACAGTGACCTGCTCCTTTTGTCTGTTATTATCATCCAATATAATTATTATATATCATTAAAACACATAACTTTATAATCCAAACTGTTCAGTTAAATATTGCATCCCAACACCTCCTAGACAAGCCACTGCTTTTCTGGAAAGCTGTATCAGCCATTTCCAGCTGGTGAGGACACACCATGTACGTACCCCTGCAGGTGTCCCTGCCAGCAGTGGCGCTGCCACAGCAGCTCATCGGCGATGAAACCCAGCAAAGGAGGCCCAGGCTATTTGGGAGATACATCACACAGCAACTGCCGCTCGGAGTTTTGGGTTTTCCTGAAGCTTAAAAAAACCAGAAGTTTCTTGGGACAATTAGGGATCTTCTCCCATCAATTGCCATTATTAGTTTTTGAAGCAGAGATTAGCTCTTAGTGAGCACACTTGAGTAGGTTGCTTTGAAAGAGTATCAATCTAGGGGATGCTGGCCCCAGCAGCGCACAAGAGGGAGTCTGTGCTCTGCAGTGACGAGGCAATAATGTCATTCAATACAACCAAATCATGCCTAATGAAAAATAATATTTGCACAGCTCATCAAAGTGGCATTGAGGCTTCCCAGGCACAACTGCAGGCATGAATTTCAATGACTTCAGATGCTGAACAGAGTGCAGCAGCGCTGCTGGGGAGGGCTGGGGAAAATGCTCATTTACCTGGACAGTGCTTCCCCCTCCAGTGCCCCTGGGGCCATCTGAAGGTGCTGCTATCTTGCCCCAGAGGTACTACAGAAGGTGTCTGTGGACAGTTACACATCACCTGCAATAAAGCAGAGCATGGCCACCCTGCTCTGCTCTTCTGATTCACTGTAAAACTGGACAGTCACATCCTAAAAAGCATCAACAGGGATGCTAGTGACATTGACAGGGATGCTACTGATTTGGTGCTGCCCAGCAGTGCATCACTGAACACCAGCCTGCATTGTCATCTGCCCAGGAGAGGTAAGCCCGAAAACGAGGCACAAGGAAGGAGCTGCTCCAGATGTGACGGACTCGCCTCAGGTCTAACCCGAGCACAGTGAGCTGCCGCAGGGGCTGTCAGGGTTTGACAGCTGCTGTCAGACCACACCAGATGGTTTTAACCTCCCCAGTCCCACCTTTCTGCTTCACATTCTGCTTAAGTACCAGGAATTATTTCCATACATCAGCTGGCAAGCAGGCCATAATCCCAAACACACATAAGCAGCCCAAACTCCTTCAAAAAAAACCCCAAAACCAAACGACCCAGAAAAGAAAAAAGAAAGACAGGCTCTGCATCACTTAATCACTTTCTGAATTACCGGGTAGCCAGCCTGAGATCCTAGCATCAGAGAGAGCAGGGTTTGGTACTAGCAGCTTGAGATAAGCTACTGCAGTCACTGCAGAGTGGGAAATGTCAGTGTGGGAAGCACTCATGAGCCCACCCTGGGGACTGGAAATGTCCCCTGGCCAACCTGAGAAGCTGGGGTTAGCTTACTGAGAACTAACAACAGATCTGACTCCTGATCAGTACTTTTTCCTGCCCAATTCACCGAGCAGGCATCACTCCCTCTCCATCAGCATCCTGCGGGAGAGCTCAGCACAGCCGCCAGCACGGCACCGTCTGCTGGAGCGCCCACAGAAAGATCAAAAAGCCTTAACTGTTACAAAACGCTGCTGAAATGATGCGCCGAAGGTGGAAAACAGGAATTTGCTCTCTTGAAAGAGCAGCTCTTTCCAAAACTGCTCCATTCACCTGGATCTGAAAAATTCTTCAGGCTGAAAACCAGCCGCTGCTGCCCCAGGAGCCCAGCGCAGCCAAAGAGCCCTGCGGGCCCTGGTGCCTTACCCCGGCAGCTCGCAGCAGCTTTCCCGCTGTCTCATCTCCCAGCAGATACCTGAGGGCAGGGTTTCCCGGCTCAGACAGGGCTGGTGGGGCATGAGGATGAGAAGAGGTTCAGTCACAGCTGAGCTCCGGGCAGATTCCAGCCCTGGCTGGGCACCGCAGCTGCCTCCTGGCCCCGGCCAGGGTGAGTCTGGCGCTCCCAATCACAGCGGTCCTGGGACAAGCCTCTTAGGGGCCAGGGACACTGCGCAAGAGGGTCTGGGTTCCCTCTGTTGGCCATGCAATGCAACAGAAGCAGCAGCACTCGGTGCCCTCCCCAGCAGCGGCTGCTTTAGCTCCAGAGATCTGCTGGCTCTGGCCATGCAGCATGTCTGCATGGAGCCTCATTCCTATGGGAGACACTGCAGCTACTGGCCTGTGGGAGATGGACTGAGTCAGCCCCGCTGGGATTCAGTCCTGTGCTATTAGAAACACTACATGCTCTGAAGCTTGTGTCTGCTCCTTTTAGCCTCTGGCCCAGGCAGCCACAAAGCCACGCAGCTCCCTGCACAGCACCAGGAGCAGCAGCTCCGCTGTGCACCAGCCTTTGTGCAATATCTCAGCTAAAGCCCTGGGCCTGTGGCCCCAGCTCCTCTCTGGCTCTGGCAAACAAAGCAATACCCTGCTGAGAGGGAAAGCATTGCTACGCCAGTGCCCATTTTACAGAGAGGGATACTGAGCCCTGGGCTGATTAAGGCTCTGCTTTTGAAGCTAGGCTGCCTGAAATCTACCAGGTATCAGGCCAGGCACTGGGTAAGCAGCGAGCTGGGGTCAGGTCCACTCTCTTTCCACCCCCTACACCAGAGGCTGGGAAGGATGGGCCCCAAACCTGACCCGGTGGTTCCTGTAGATGTCCTGAGATGCAGATGATCCATCAACCAGGGGCTGGGAGTAAGCAGTAAATCCAGCAGCTCTGCGTTTCCAAGAGGTATGAACACAGCTCCTCAGGATGGGAAGAGCTTCAGCGGATTGAAGTCCTTGCAGCTGCACAACTCACTCTCATTGCTCAGGATTTCCTGAGATGGGAGCACCATCTCCTTGATGCTCATGAAGTGCAGCAACCTGACAGCTCCAGGGACCTCCTTCCATCCCACCACACTAAGGTGCAGGAGGGGGACCAGCACCACTCTGACAAGTGCTGTTTCCTGAGCTGCCCTGGGCTCCCCCTCTCCATGCAACCTTGCCTATTCCTCATGAGCTCCTCTGCCCTCGTGACAGAGTCCCTGCAGCCTGGCCGGGTCTGTGTGAACTGGGTGACTCCTGGGAGCTGCCTCCACAACCACACGGCACCAGCAGCTCCATCCGGGACCAGCAGGGATGTATGATGCTGCCTTAAGAAAAAACATCACAAAAAGGGGAAGGGAGCTTCCATAGTTTCCATAGCTACAGCTTTACATCGCTCTGGCACAGACTCAGGTTCAACCCATGTAATGAGAAGCAAGCAGAGTGTTTTTCCCACTTCAGCCATACAAGGCAGAATGGTTCATGAATAAAGAAGTGGAGAGAGAGAAAGCTCAGTGATTCTGGAAATAACAGCTAAATGTTAAGGACCAGGATGTGAGGCTGCCACTAGTACTGTGCTCCCGGCCCTGCCTGCCCCATTGCTTGGATGGGGCATGGGTTGCATTTGCAGGAAAGGAGGGAAGGAGCCCTCACAGCCCCCCCTTGTCTGCACGGTGAGTGAGACACACACCTGCATGCCACTTAATGTGGTCAGAGGCCAAAATCACTTCATTTAAACTACTGCCCATATGATGTTCCCAGGGTTGGACTTCAGAGAAACAGGCAGAGCACAAGCAGTGAATCTGCACAGATTTAGTGCCGCTGCCAGTGGAGTCACTGCCTATAAGTCCTGGGGACATGGGGTTTGTCTTGCTTCTTACCCATGCCTCATACAAAACCCACACATTTAGGGCTGGTGCCAGCAACGTGGCTCATGCAGAAGGACAAATGCATTTGCAAACCACTCTGGTCATGAACAAGAGAGTGAAGGGCTTCCTCATTGCTTGTGACCAGGAGTTTTCCTACAGGCAGTAAAATCTCCTTATGTTATCCTTTTTAGTAAGGATTTATCATTGCTGCATCAGGGGAATTAATACAGACTGTCTGAGAGGGTAATTTTCAGAATCTTGGCAACTTACACTGAGCCAGTTCCAGTAAATTTTCCTTTTTCCCCACCTTAATTCTGTAACCTTTTCCGGGGAGATGAGAGAATGAAAGATCTAACTAGGAGGAAGAAAACAAACCTACAACAACCAAATGATGTGCAGAAAAGATGAAGTAATTTATACTGCTCAGCTGAAAGCCATCGTAAGGCTAATAAAGAATCAGAAAAACCATACAAATTGTTCTACTCAAAAGCACTTGGGCTTAACAGAGCTGCTGGGATCAGATGATTGAAATCTCGACTGTTCCCAGGGACAGCATCTCTCCGAAACCAAAGCACATGTAACGGGTCTTTTTGCCCAGCATCAGCACCAGGACGACGCAAGCCCTGTCTTTGAAATGACTCCTTCCTCTGCGAAAAGCCCTTGGGAGCGATGCTGCAGCTCGTGCTCCTGCACGCTCCCTTCTCACCAGCCCCAGGAGCCAGAGCAGTGCTCCCACTGACACCCAGCGGCACCAGGACTCTGCTCTCCGCAGCTCCTGGTGTCTGCAGCACATCAGTGCCGGCAGCTTCCCCAGCAGGCTGCAGTTTCTGCCTTCCTTGCTTAAATGACGCCGCAGCACTGATAAGTGCTAGAAAGCATTAAGTGTCTCTTCTTTGAAAGCCAAGCCTCAGACCAGTGTGTGAATCACCTCTGAGTATCTGAGCCCTTCCTTGGCCTTGCTGGAGGGTGAACAGGGCAGGGAACCAACAGCAGCTCTTCTAGCAGTGGAATGGGCTGTGCTCCCTGCAGCCACCAATGCCAGATCACTAAACCCCCTGGCCATGCAGAAATGGCTCCGTCCATCCTGGAAAGCAAGAAGAGACTCACACACCAGCACTTCCCTGCTCCACCCTATCAATGCTGGCTGAATTTCACCATTCTCCACTTGCACTGTGAGCTCACTTTGCTTGAATGTGTTTGCTTGAACTCGCTGGGAGTTGGGTATGTTGTACTGTTAAATATCACTTTTTGCCCCAGAGCTAACCTTGTAGCTGTGATGAACTGGGAGCTCATAACCAAAGCATCAAAACCTTTCACTGAACCTATGCTGATGTTCTGAGCTCTCTGGACATCACCCCTGGACATCAGATGCTGATGCTGTAGCGCCACAAGGAGCACTTCGTTAACGGCCCTCCTCAATGGTAAAGCATACAGAAACCTGAAGCTTTAGTCTTACAAAACCCAGACCTGTAAACGTACCCTGAGCATGGCAGTGCCGTTTAGCAGACCAGAGCCCATCAAAAACCAGGTGCCTGACTCCAGATAGAGCTCTGCCTGCAGGAGATGCCCCTCGCAAGCTTAAACAGACCACGGATCTCCTCTGGGAACTGGGAGTACATTCACTGCTGCCTAAAGCACTGGCCTGTTTAAGAAAACACCCTGCAGCCTGGCTGCCTCTGTGCCTGGGCCTGACAGCGGAGGGATCGGGAGTTCCTGCTGCGAGCAGGGATGCTTCTGGTGAGTTGAATTAGGATATGGTGAAACTGCACTAGGTTGTGATGTTCAGGTTACAGGCAATGTCAGCATTCCTACCAAACAAAGCATCTTTTCAGGCTCCTGCAAGTGTTCTCATCTGTGTTCACGTTCGGAAGCGTTCCCTTTCTGAGCAAGACCCAAGCACTGACTATAGCAAGAGCGTGCCAGCGTTATGTATTTCAGAGCCTGGGCAACTCTAATCCTCTGAGGCCAACAGCACTGCCACAGCCCAGCAAAATTCATGCTTTACATTCACTACCAATTAAGCCAGACGGTGTTTTAAAGACCAACCTTTTGTCTGTCAATCCTAACATTCAGCAACATAACACAAGATTTACAAAGGTACCCAGAAAGCAAGTAAGATCAGCGCTTTGTTTCTCAGAAACTGGTATCACAGTCTTGTGTTTTCTATAACCTATGCTGTTTTGTTTAAAAATACAACAAAAACAAAGATGTGATGCCAGAAACACAAGGGAAAAAATGTGCAACCAAGAAAACCCCACTTTCTGTGGGCTGAATCTGCTCCCACGAGCTACTGTGAGAGTCAGGAATAACTCTTGAGAAGACAGTAACACTGAACTGCTGTGGATCAGAAGCAGCAGGCTGGGACTGTCTAATATTAATTGCATACATATTACGCTTGTCTTTCAGGGATGACTCCTGCCCATGGGATGTCACATCCAGCCCTGGCTGGAGGGAGACCACCACAGTTCCCCTGCGCAGCATCAGAGCATCCTGCTCACTATCCGGAATTATTACCCCAGCCCCTCCTTTGTGTAATATAACAATAAACCCACGGAATTCTCCTAATAGCAAACCCATATCAACATGTATTATCCTTCCCTCCCAACTCCACTCCCACTCTCACAGCATGGCTATTTTTCCCCAGATCCCACCACTAATCTTCCCAGGGCTTAGCTACCCAGCAGGCAACACCAATCAAACCAAGACACCTCCTTTTTCTTCCACATGAGAGCCTTATAAATTACATCCCTGTAAATCCCTGCTTGCACTGACTCGCAGAGGAGACAGAGAGATCCCCAACAATAAGGCCATGCATTTCTTCGGCCGAGGCAAGGTGGCCCTTGCTCAAAAGCAAGCCCCTGGCAGCCTTCACACTGCATTTTCTTCCCATGCAGGAGTTTAACTCAAATTGACACAAAAGGCACCGTATCTCACTATGTAACTCACGTATATTGTGTAACTAAAGAGTGACAACCTGCATGGTGTGGTTCTGTGCATTCAAGGGTGGCAAACCAGGAGGAAGAATGAGCATGGCTGCCTGCAGGGTAATGCAGGCAGGTCCCCGTCAGGAAGAGCCTCCCAGCACTGCACAAGCTGTAATCTAGCTATGGAGGCAGGCAACTCATAAAGGAGAGACTTAACGGTTTGCCTGAGCTCAGGCAGGGAGACCCACAACAGGTCTCAAAACAAATCCACACCAAAAGCAAAGAGAATCCAGATATAAACTGCATGGCAAAGCACAAGCAATATCCCTGCTTAAATGGCGAAGCAAACGCAGGTTCCAGGGCAGCAGCTCTGCAATGGGTTTGCACTGTCCCTGCCCATCACTTCAGAGATACTGAACTGATTTCTAGGGAAAAGAACAAACAATCCAGAGGAGCAAAGGTGGAATATTGGGAATAAAAATGAGCAAAGCTATTTGTAGGCAAGTTCTTCTCACAGGAAATGTGAGGGGATGCTTTAGCAGTGCTGTGACTTGCAGGCTGTAACGCAGCTGCTGGGGACTCATCTGGCACATGCCTGTGAACTCCCTGTCTCCCAGCACATTCCTGCTTCACCACAAAGCACTGGCATCCGTGGATCCCATGCATCAGCTTTTGCAGCAAAGTCTGACATCTCCCTGTTGGGATTGGTGCCCGTTTGTGAGTCTGAACCTCAAAACACTTTGATCCACTTCAGTTGAAGTGACCTGGGCTGGAGAGAGGTCAGGGAGGACAATGACTTCTGGATCCATCAGGCTGCGGTGGTCCCCAGAGTGTTTCCAAGCAGCCGGATCACCCGGCAACCTGGATATTCGCCTTCCCCCAGGAAGCTTTCCTTTCACTAATTCTGGTGTGCTTTCCCCTTTGATCTCAAATAGCCCAAAACTCTCTGTGAGTAAAGAGACAGCCTGGCTTTGACTGATGTCAGCTCTGCAGGTATGGGCAGAACAGGCAATGCCACAAGAGGCCACTTTTGTTCACATGGTCCAGCCTAGATCTCCAGGCAGCTGAGGGACAAGGGACTGCTCTGCACAGCAAAAATTGAAACCTCAAAGGACTTCTCCTCCCAGTTTGCTAAGAGCTCCCTCCAGCAGAAAGGATGGAAATCCCAGCTGTGTGGCATGCCCACTGCTTGCGAAGCCCCCAATATAATAAGCTTATGAGCTTCTGCAGCTCAGACCCTTTGATGAACTTGTACCAGGAGAAAAGCCACAGTGTGGCCTCAAAGCCATACCTAAGGCTGGCAGCATGGAGGGTTTTGTCCCCTGCCTCACAAGAAGATCATCTCCTTTATCCCCTGCCCAAGAGAGGACAACCAGTGCAGCTTTGGAGGAGCCTAAGCTGGAGTTTGGTAGCAATTTGAAGGAAAAAATCCCTACAAGCTATTTTTCAGGCTGGCAGCTGCCGCTGGTCATTGCAGCACCTAAGCTTTCTGTAATGGGTATCTCAGAAAGGAAGGAAGAAAAGGGCTGGACTGCAGAACAGGAGCAGTGGCTGACCAGCGGGAGGGCAGGGCAGGAGCACTGGCACACGAGCAGGAGGGAGAAGGCAGGCAGGGCTGTGCATGTCCTGAGCATCCCTGAGCCCTGCTGAACATCCCTGAGTATCCCTGAGCTGGCACCTACTGCTGGGGTGCTCTGCAGTGCTGGCACAGCCTCATGGCAGCACTGGGTGAGACAGAGGAGGGCTGGAGCCAGTCCTGTTGTGGGCAGAGCACTCCAGTTGGCTCCAGAACCCCATGGGCATCCTCTGATCTCCCCACCTCAAACAAACAAAACCAGTGTCTTGCTTTCCTCCTCATCACAGCTCTCTGAGGCGCATGAACCCAGTAATGAGAACTGATTGTGTTTGCCTAGGGCCGAAGTAAGAGCCGGGCACGATTTCTGCCAGGAGCAGGTGCAGATGCAAAGCCAGTGTGAGTGACAGCAAAGCCACATTGCTTCCCTGCCACATGTGAGCAGCATCCGGCACCTGAGCGAGGGAAGAGGATGCTGCTGGCACTCAGCTTCTGATGAAATTTCACTTGCTTTCTTTCCCGTGTGTATAAAGTGGCTGCTGGCTGGGCTGGGGCATGATGAATAAAGGTGTGGGCTGCAGAGTGTCTCCTACAGTGGCCTCAAGTGCTGCAGCCTCCCTCTCCCTGCAGAGCTGCCCGCCCTCTGCTCAGGTGCTCAGCAGCACCTGCTCTATCCACTGCTCATACTCATTTTCTTTTCAGAGCCTTGGGGAGGACTCCTCTCTCCCTCCCTGCTGATGTGAACCCTGCTGCCCTATTATGCTGATCTCAGCCTGGTTTTTACTTTTGAACTGCTGGTGGTTCCCTCTATGTCCCCAGCCTGCGCTCCCCACAGCCAGGCACACATTTCCCAGGCTTGATCCATCCCGTACTGAAGTAAAAAGAAAACCTCCTCCTGTTCTCAGGCTGGATCAGGTCGCTGGCCTGGCAAGGGTGGGCTGAGTCTTGCTTTTGGGTTTCTGTTTGCTTTCCTCTAAAATGTCCTTTAGAAAAAGGCAATTATCACAGTGCCATTAAGGCTTTACCCATTGCACAGCCAGACAACTTGCCAGGAGTCTTTTGAAATGACCTTTAAACAATAGACCCTGTCTTGTTTACTGCATGTTTCTGAATGCAACAGTAATGCATCCAGATGTCACCCGTGTCTACAGTAGGCCTGACTATTTCTGGAAACACACCACAGGCAAATTGCTTGGCTGATGTCAGATGGTGTTGTAAGGAGAATGTGACAAGTTTCCATCTCTTTGACCAAAGCTCAGAGACGGTTCCGGGGCGGCAGAGCTGTGTGTGCCTCCACCTCAGCTCCTCCAGTGGCTCCCGTGCTGGATCGGGCAGAGCTCCCATGCTGCTGTGCTGGGTGAGTGCTGCTGCCTGTGGCACATGTCCTGCGGTCAGCAATGGGGAGAGAAGCACTGGAGGCATCGAGGAGAGGCTGAGCTGCCTCATGGCCAGACAGGCTGGGGGAAGATGTCTCACTGCCATTTATTCTGCATGAAGACAAACCCCAGCTCTGACCCAACACAGATGCTTGTTTCAATGGGCAAGATAAATCTCTGCCTGAAGTGCATGAACAGAACTGCTCCAGCCCCTGACTCATCGCTTGTCTCCACTCTGTGGCCTGCCCAGAAGAGCACCAG
Organism: Psittacus erithacus; assembly: GCA_009867235.2. NCBI lineage: Eukaryota > Metazoa > Chordata > Aves > Psittaciformes > Psittacidae > Psittacus > Psittacus erithacus. The sequence goes on along the minus strand of WYDI02026719.1, from coordinate 16,714 downwards.
GGAGATGCCCAGCAACAGTGTCCCAGGCTGCAGCTCACACCACTGCCCTCCACCTGCACTGAGAAATCTATACTCTGGGCCATGTCAGATGGGGCAAAATCACTGGTGTGTTACTTAGGCCTAAAGCAGCTCTGCTCCTGTTCCCCTTTTGTGCTGCCTCTGACACAGGCACCTTGAAAACCACATGGTTCATGGAAGCCAGGTCTTCCCTCTGGTGCCCTGAACTGCTGTTAATGGGTCATGGCTGTTATTAAGCTTTCCAGGGACAGATGTGTCCAAGGAATTTCAAAATGTTATTATGATTTTCAATTTTATTCTTCAACCTCTCCATCTGACCTCTGTTCAGGGCTGTTGTCATGGGAATCACAGGTTCTTGAGGTCCCAGCCTTGTCCAGGTTGGCCTCAGCTGTGATCTGAAAGGTCTGAAGAGAGTCAGAATCCATCACCCAACCTATTTGTCATCCCTCTGCAATCTGTGGGGCTAGGATACGTGCCTTTTTCTCAGGCCAAGGGTGAACACACTCTGCCTACTGTAATAAATCAGATTACGAGGACAGAAGGAGACAACAATGTCATGGGAAGAAGTGTAAATTAGAATGAGAACAAGTGGCAAGCTCAGCCCCAACACCTGCCACCTCTCCCCATTCCTTCCCTGCTCTTCTTCAATGTTATAAGCTGCATCACAAGCTGCAGCTGCAGGAGGCCTGCCAGCAACAAGAACCTTTTCACTGGCCACGTTCTTATCCATATCCATGACAACACAACAGCCAGGTACCAGAACACGGCGAGCGAGAAGGTACCAAGTCATCTCCATTTTTTACACCAGCACTAATGCAGCCAGGCACTGCACAGCCACGTGGAAAGGTCTGAGTTAGGCAAAACCCTCCCTGACCCATGTGCTGGGCACTGAGGATGTGTTCTGACATGCCCAGAGATTGGGGCACAGACTTCTTCAGCCTGCAAGGATGCAGCTGAGCTCTCTGGACTGCACTAAATGCTTGAATGAATTAAACTCCTTTGTCTCTTTGAATCTGGCGCCTAGAAGAACCTTGAAAGGCTTCTAAAGGAGTGTTCAGGTATAGCAGTAGGGTCAGTGGGTGTCAGTCAGCTTTAGACATGGTAATACCTTTAGAAAAACTTGGGTCAACATGCCACTGACAGCAAAAGGGTCTACTGTCACTTGGTCACTTCTGAACATGTTCTTCTTAGATTGCAAAGCCCATGAGACCAAACCTTCAGGCTTGACTCTTGTGTCACCTACATGAGAGGTTGGGGACTGCTGCACTTGCAATGGAAAAGGATCAAGATACGTGACAGTAGAAGGATCCAGGCTTTGCTGGAAAACAGACTGAAACAGAGTGGAGAGCCATCCAGTAACCACGGGCTGGCAATGTCCTGCAACTCCTGTGCTCAGGTAGGCACAGGTATTTAAGAGCTACTTGTATTTGTACTGCTGCTTCCTTCCTTTAACCTCAAATCCCCCTATCCTTCCTAAGTGAGAGCCAACATACCAAGGGATGATAAATCAACATCAGTCACTTTGCAGGGGATTTTGTTGAAGCTCTTTGTATCTAATGAGCACCAGCACCATTCCTGTCATCCTGCACAGAAATCCTGACACGCAGAGGAAGGAGGCTTGCTTCTAATTACAGCTGCACGGTCTTTAAGGTGTTTGAAGTCTCTTCTCACCACCTGACAGCCGTAATGCATCTTTCTGCTCAGTTTAGAAAAGCCAAAAACCAACCGCAAAAGACTGCAAACAACCTTCCATTGTTCACGCACCATCGCAAGGGGCAGGAGCCTAAATACAGGTTTGGGGGCTGCTCAGACACCCACAGGGTCACACACAGGTTGTGCAAACTGTTTCCCTTAGTGGTATTGCAATTTAGATGCTTACTCAGTGAAGACAAACCCAGTGACCAAAACCCCATCACACTGGGTTTGTTTGCTCAGCCGAGGTCACCCAGGAGCACTGTCTGCACTCTAAACACTGGGATATGCACCAGGGTTCCTAAAATGACAGACACCCATCATGAAAGGCTGAAGTTTGTGATTTTACCTCCTAGGTCTTATGCTGATTTCACTGCTCATTTTAGGCTAGGAGACAATCTGTTGAACCTCAAAGTGCAGTCTTCTCTTACCTTTAATTTATTCTGTCAGAAAACTGCCTACCTTAATGAGCATGAGCACACCCCCACTGCCTTCCAGGTTTGGTGATCTGTTATGTCAAATATAAATAATCCTGTCTGAAACCAGGTAATAAGAGGAAATGGAAAGCCATCTTCCCCCGGGGGATTTCTCTCTCCCTCCCACAGCCCCCCCGAGCCCACAGACTGCCTTCAGCGTCCTGATCAACGTCCATGTGCCTCGGAAAGCGCAGACCTGGACAGCTGCTGTATTAATGAAATAGTGATAAAACCCAGCCCACAGATAATTGTGCTGTTGCCTTCCTCACACTCAGCCTGGAGTCCTCTCCATTACCATTGCTTCACTGTGTGTGAGTGAGCTGGGTGGTTTGATGCTTAACCTGGGACCGGGGTGGCCTCTACAAACTCCTCGGGATGGAATGGGGGGTTCCAATGTCCTTTGGAGCCAGGACACAAGATAGAAACAAACCTTTGTCCTGGTGAGATGCCCAGACAGGCTACCAAGAATGTTCACTTTCAGCCCCATGCTGAGGAGGCAAAGTAGGAGCTGTCCCTGGGGCAGAGAAGGATGTTATCAGGCAAGCCAGGGGACGGGGACAGCTTTCCCATCCCATCCCTGAGAGGTGTTTCCTGACCTCCTTCATAGGCATGGCTTGGAAACTAAAGATGCTGTAGGACGAGGGAAAACCAAGCCTGGAGCACCCTGGTATTTCTCATCCTGGTCTAAGGCAGCGGGAATTGACCAGTCTCCCTGAGACCGGATATCGGGGAGCAGATGCTGTGCAGTTCTCCATTCCCTGTTCCTTCTGACCCCGCTTCAAATCCCTCCCCAGCCCCAGCTCTCGCAGCCGGGGCTGTCCCTGCTTTCCCCCCGCCGGCTCCGCCGGTTCGCGCGGAGCAGCCATCCCGCCGCTGCCGAACGGCGGCTCAGGATGCACCGAGGGGATGGTAGGAGAGAAGTAAACAGAGCAGAAGCGCTGCAAAGGACCCCGGTGTGGCTGGAGCCGGGAACAAGGAGCCCGGGGACCGGCAGTGCGTGCGCGTGTGCGGTGCCGGAGCCCCAGCGCCGCTGCCCTTTCCCTCTCGCTTACCTTCAACAGGGAAATTGTGCCGGATCTCGCAGGTGAGGACCGCGGCTCCCGAAGCCTCTCCTCGGAGAGCGCCAACGCCAACAAGAAACAGCCGGGAATAATCAGGAAATTACGGAGACGCGGCCGGGGCTGCGGAGCGGCGCGGAACCGGCAGCAGCCACGCTCGGCACATGGCCGGGCCCCGCAGCCGTGGCTCTGCGGGGGAGTTACCCCCTCCCCGCCCCGCGCCCCTAGCGCCGCCGGGGCCGCCAATGACGGCGGCAGGAGCTGAGCGGCCCCTCCGAGCCCCGCACCGCCCGCAGCACCCCCCGCACTCCCACCGGGGATGCCGGGATGAGAGCCTGACGGAGGGGTCATCGCGGGGGGAAGAGCAGAGAAGACCCGGGTCACCCCCCATGGAACCGGGTCACCCCCATGGAGCTGGGGAACACCTCATGGAACCCTGGGACTCCCCCTCACAGAGCTGGGAACACCTCAGTTTGGCCGAGGGAGCTTTCATTCCCAGCACAGGGAAACCACCCCACCTCCCACAGGGAAAAAATAGGAGAAACCCAAGGAAAACCCCACAGCATTCCCCGTTTAGCACCACAAGGGTCCTGGGACACTTTACACGTGCTGTGACTTCGTCTCATGCATGTTTCTCGGGAGCTGTGTTGAGGGTTTTGCTGTCTGGTTTCGGCACAAGCCACCACTGAGATCTTCTCTTCCCAAACCTGTGCCTGCTCCAGCGCAGCCTCAGCTACTGCAGAAGTTCCCGTCCACAGCTTCTTCTGAAGTCACCGTTACTGTACAGGGCAGGCGGGGCACTCGCAGTGGTGATTCATGAAACAGAAGTCCTTTGTGTCACGTCCCAGAGCTAAAAAAGCCAGTGCTTGGTAACAGCAGAACTTGGGACCAACCCCGGCGGTTGGAGCTGGCATCACCCCTTAGCAGGTTGGCAACCTGCAGAGGCACTGGCACCAAAAGGTCTGTCCCAGCCATGCAAGGAGGTTGTCCCCGTCCCAGGCTGCTGTGACAGGGAAGGGAAACCTGCCCCAGCTCTCTCACTGCACCCCTGAGTACAGCAGCCGCCCTGAGCGAAGCAGTGCCTTCGCTTCCCGAGCATGGGGGATGCTTGGGATGTCCGTAGGGCCCATTACACATGCTGCCATTGGCCTCGGCTGCTGTCACCCACGTCATCTGCAAGACATCAACATCCTTGGGCCACAGGGACCCTTCTGCAGGCCACTGCCCTGGCCAGCCCCCCCAGTGACGGCACAGGGAGGACGAGCATGTCCAGCCTGGGGTGCCTCTGGCTGTCAGGACACGACTCTTCTCCCACAGTGTTTATTCCCTGACTCACATTTCCAGTCCCAGAGTTATCCCTATGAGCTAACTTAATTTTTCTCTTTGGCAGTTTTAGCCCATTGATACTTGTTCTGTCCTTGTTGACTGATGAGAATAATTAGTCTCTGGTCCTTTTATAGCACATCTGCTCTTTTTAAGATGGTATCGCTTATAGCACTCTTTTAATCTATAGAGAGGGAAACAGTTGCATTTAATTAATTGCTCCCTAAATAAACTAATTACTGCAAGTAATTTCAGCGCACTTTGCATGCAGTTCAAATGCCTGTGCAGAGATCTGAAAGGCAAGTCATGCAGCCTAATGACAAGAAATGAAAGCAAGGGGGCAAAATACAGTTTATCTTTAGAGAGTCTACTTAAGACTATTATTGTTTAATTATTACGGACTGCATCAGTTAGTACTGAGCTGGCTTTGCCATGGCTCCAATTCAGTTTCCTTCAAGGTTGCTTGGACTATGTGCAAAAGATATTGCAAAACTATGCCAGGAAAAAAACAATTTTAGCTTTTTATTACTTCTATGGGTCTAATGTCATTGTCTGGCAATTTATCACTGTATCTCTATTCAGAAATATGAACGATGGAGGTTCTTTGCTTGGGCCATTCATTTCAGTGCCTATGCCTGGACTCTTGCACTGTAATAAACAGCCTCCTTGCTTCCCAGTGAGGATGTCAAAGCAATTCTGCACTTATCTGAGCCCAGGACAGAAGCAAGGAAAAACAATGTTAGAACAAGGACTTTGCAAATGCTTGGGCTGCCTTGTACAAGTATAGGGCTTATTTTCTGGACTCTAGCATGAGCTCTACTTACTCTAAGAGCAGTTCTGTGAAGATCAGTTACTGTGACCTTGCTCTGTGTTCCTCCTGCACCCACGGGTCCCTGTGGCTTACTGCTCTGCTTCAGGCAGGTTTGGAGCTGAAGGTGCCCTGGGGCCAGGGCTGCCAAGTGCTACTCTGAGATTTCTGCCCTTGAAGGCAACAACCTCAGAGTGGCAAGGGATGCATCTGCTTAAAAGATTTAACAAAGCAGCCACAGAGAGAAACTGCTTCTTAAGTAAGTGCTTTAACCTGAACAGACGAATTGCCCAGTGTCACAAGCCAGCTTGCTCCACACTCACAGTGTTCAGACCCCTGCCCATGACCGGCACTGCATGCCCAGGCTGGCGGGTGGCACCAGCCCCAGCCACGGCAGCATGGGCAGAGGTGCCCCAAGGCTCCACAGGGGAATGGCTCCCCTGGCACATCCCATCAGCTCAAGCCTCTGCACTGGATGTGACAATCAGAGTGTGATCCTGTGCAGGCACTGTGCTGGGTAGCAGTGCCCAGGGAGGGCTTAGAGAGGCAGGGGGGAGTTTAAGGATGCTCATCACAGACTCCCTCAGGCCCCTTTACCCAGTCCTCACCGCAGAGGCAGGAATACCAGGGGGGTGCTGGACCGAAGGCACCCAGGAGGATCTGGGGGAATAATCCTTCCATGGGCATCTGGGCCATTGTGGGAACATGCAGAGCCTTCTGTGACAGTCTGGAAGAGCCAAAGAGACTGCATGTCCTGGAAACACCTTCCCCCTCAGCTTATTGATCCCTTTAAGGCTGTCAAGAGACTTGCAAGGCGAGCACTCCCTGTAGGGAAGTCATGTTGAGTTTTCTGAAGGAAATCATATTTATCCACTATTTCAACCCTTTATTCGACCTTCTGCTTTACTTTATTACAAACTTCAAGCTTGCAGGGCCTGCAGCCTTTATCAGCTTAGGAAAAGGGTTGATGCAGTGAATGACAAAGCTTCATCTTCAAACTCCTCAGGCTCTTTTGGCCCCATGTCTTCTCCTGGATCAGCTCCTCTTGATGCTGATCCTGGCTTGCTGTGTAATCTTCAGGAAGCAGCTTACTGCCAGAAAGCAATGGCTCGAGGAAAAGCAACAAGAAAGGCTGTCATCAAAGAGCAGAGCCCCATGCAGAAGGACTCAGCACCAACCCACCCCCTGAACATTCACATGGCAGCCAGCCCTGCCCTGGACCCATACCCACGGCGCGTTCCAGCTCCTTCTGCTGTTGTTTCTTACCAAATTGAAGAACTCTTCCCCATGGCTCTGGAGACAAGAGAGGTCACTTTGAGAAAAGCAAGAGGGGTCCTGCAAAATGAGGTCTTGTGGGAGGGCAAAGCAGGCTGTCCTGCATCTGAAGAGCAAGAAATGGATTTGGTGTGGTTTTAAGTGATGCAACGGATCTTTCCTTACTGAGGTTGGTATTCTCCACCACATGTCACATAGCAAAGCATGGAAAGATGTCTGCTTGGACTCACAGGGAGAGCAATAGGAGAGAAAACAAGCAATAGATGGTCATTCATGGAGAACGGCATCTGGAAGGCCAGGGAGGAACTGAAACAGACGTGGGCTGGGAATGTCACTCACTGGTGAGCATGGAGGATGGGAGGAGGAAGCTACTGATGGAGACTGGGAGCCTGGGGGTAGCACCTGCTGGGAAGAGAAGAGATATTGCCATAATAGGACTGGAGCAAGCTTGTCATGCCCCTTTTGCAGAACATGGCTTGAGTTTATCCTGCTTGGAGCATCTTTTGCAGGGACATGTGGATCTGTGTTACAGTGCGTGGAGATGGTTATTGCAAAGCCACTTTATTTATGGTGGTTTTATTGGCAGGGGAGTGGGAGTACAATACAATTTTAGCCACTCTGATGTCTCTATCTCCCTTACATCCCACCTCCATTCCTAGAGCAGCTTTTTCTTCAAATTTCATGATTCCTTGAACTGTACAAGGAACTTTCTGTACCTGAAACAGTACAGGATCAGTTGGATGGTCTTGCTGAGCAGAGTCACATACGGGCAGTTTTGGGAGAGCTGATGACTGTAGGTCTCTACCACCATTCCCAGTCCTGGCCCCCAGCAGCTGCGGGCATCAGGATCTCTTTGCATATGGCAGGAATGGGGTAGGGCCAAGATCTGCTCAGCTGGGATGAACTTGGGCATGAAGAATGATGCGCTTCTCAGTGTGTGCTGCAGGATCCAGTGCTCAAGATGGGCAGGGGCAGGATGTGGAGCATTTCAGACAGACCCTGCTGGAGGTCGAAGGAGTCCCCAGGGCTGTTGAGTCTGAGACCACCACTCCGCTGTGCTCCACTGCTCCAGCTAAAGCAGATCTGTCCCACCGGCACTGTCCACCAGATCAGACAACCCTTCACAAGCACACCCAGGGAACGCTGTTGTCTCTTCCTGTCCTTTTCAGATATTTCGGGTATTTGTGGCAACCTCTCCTGTTTATATAACAAAGCCACAGCCCTGTGTTTGTGGCACCATATCCATGGTAACCCTAATATAGCATGCACAGGCGACTACATTGCATTAGGTTGCTCAGCTGCGGCAGCACCAGGGAGGGAGTTTCTCTGGGCTGCTGAGCTGTGTGAGCAGCCCGGTGCAAGGGGACTGGCAATGGTGCTAGGAGAGCACTAACTTTGGCCTTTCTCCTGCTCTTCCATCCCCAGCTCACCATGACAAGGTGCTAGGCGCAACCACCCCAACCATTTGCACTGTGGCCTAAGGTGCAGGTGACACAGAGACATTAAATATTTACCTGTGCCTCTGTTGGGCAATGGAAACTCAGATTTTCACCCCAGCACCCTCTTGGTGCACAATGAAGCCAAGGAGCAGCCTGCAGATCCCTTCTGATTTCTGACGGGAACAGGACTGAGCAAAGGTGATCCTTTTAAAAGGATAATAAACAATTCTCCCACCCCTGGGATGTTATCAAATGGTTCCTGTGAGCCATGGAGCTGGTCCAGCCTCTACGGCTCTGGGCTGAAGGGTGGATCTGGCCAGGGAAATTGCACAGGGCACTGATCAGGACAGGGGCTCTGCACGACTGCCTGTCCACGTGAGCATCTCCTCTACGTGCCAGCCCTCTCTTCCCCCTCCTCATGTCATGTCAGGTCCACCCTGAGCCAGACACTGCCTAACCTCATCAGTGCCGAGGCAGATTCGATCCTGGCACTGGCTGGCTGTGGATGGGGGCTTTGAACAACAGAGCCCTGGGGCAGCAGAGCCGCATGGCAGACAGCAGCATCCCTTCCCTTCCTTCCCTCCCTGCCCTGGCCCAAATTTAATTTCCATTTATGTCAGCAAGGCAATGGATTATAGCTCGGAGGGGTGCTGCCTGCTTCAATCTCCAATTTGGTGCGTCAGTTTTGTTAAAACCCACTTACCTGTAAGCTAGTGTCTGTTCCAGGCAGGCAGCCCTTGCGTCCTGCCCAGGGAGGCAGCTGCTTCCCGAACTCCCTGCACATACACCAGGTGCTGCTGCTTTCGGGCTCTGGAAACCATGGCTCATCTCCCCTTAGGGCTGGCTTTGCATCCAGGGTCCTGTGGCAGTGAAAGGCCATGGCAGTTTCAGCACGTCGCTGAGAGGGTCTGGACATGCAGCTCTGCAGAGGATGGGACCAGCAACACATGAAGGGAGATTAACACTGGTGCTGGGGTTCATGTGCCTGAGGACTCAGTGACCACTGTCCATTAGAAACAGCCCTTCTTCAGGGCTCGCAGCATGTGCCAGGTATTCCCTGTGCGTTACTGAACCTTTAGCTCTTTTCTGTGGGGTTTTTGGCAGGCTATATGGTTGTGGAGGACACCTGAGTCTGTCTCCAGCACAGGATGCTCCTGTGTTACCTCCAGTCATGCTGGCATTAGCTAGGGCAAGAGGAGAGCTGCCGGACCCATGGCTCCCATCCCACAGCCTCCCCGGTGCTGCCCCGGCAGTGGGATGTAGCTGTGCACCAGCCTCGGGCAGCCAGAGTCAGGAAACGCATTTCTACATCTCATTGAAGTCTTAAAATAAACACCAGGAGCAGCGAGTGGAAAGCTGGATCCTTGCTCTGCACCCGGGTTTGTGAGCGCTGACTGGGGAGAAACTGAAGGGAGGAGAGAGATATACATAATTTTTTTCTCTTTAAATAAATTCTCACTGCTTATCTGCAGAGTTCAGCTGTTTCCAAGCTGACCTGCCCATGTTATGCTGTTCTGTTGCAAATCCTTTCTGTACAGGAACGCTCAGGAGCTCCACTCACACACACCAGCACCCTGGGGTTCCACCTCTAATAGGCGGAGGCAGAACTCATTAGCAAAGGACCCCCCCACATCCCCCAGTGAGGATCACTTCCCTTCCTGCCATGCTGGCAGCTCAGCTTCTTTCCCTTTACAATGAGGAAACAAAGCCAAGAGAGAAGTGGGTGAATCTGTGCTTGGAGGTCAGAATGAGGCAAGGCAAAAATCTGTTCTCGGGGGTTTGTAACTGAGGCAGACACCTGCCTGAGCAGGCAGGGCTGCAGGACAAGGCACCTCCATCTGACACCTTCGCACCAGGATCCTGGAGCACAGCACGTCCAGGGATGAGCCCAAGAGCCTCAGGCAGAGAGGAGGATGATGCCTCCTCACTCTGGAGATGAGGAGGTGCAGACCCAGCTCCTCGCTGTGAGCCCAGGGCATGGCAGGGTTCAGTTCACACCTCCCATGAGTGTGCTCCCAGGAGCCTTCCCAGCAGCTTTAATGACCTCCTGCACGTTACGCTACCCGGACATGGGCTTTTAGAGCTGACGCAGCAGCATGAGGGCTGGTGTGGGCCTGTGCTGTGCGCTGGGGTCACTGCACCAGTGGGGCAAGGGATGGGGTGAGGAACATGCTCACAGGGGAGAGTGCAGATCCCGGTTCTCTCTGCTTTGGCCTTTTGCCTGATAAAGCTAATGACAGACCAAAACCTCTTCCCGGCAGGTCACTTGACAAGGAGAGACACTCCGGATCAATTGCTGCATTCCTGAGTAATGGTTGTGTCTTAGGACAGTAAAACCTCATCGAATTTAACATGGAGATGCACTCACTGATGATTCATTAAAACACCCTGGCACTGAGCTGGATCTATTTCCCCTCGTTACACAGGGCTCGGAAACGTGGATCTGCGTGACATTGCTGCAAGGACCACAAGTGAAACCCAAGATGCAAAGGGGACTGCAGGGGACTCCGCATGGAAGGCATCCGAGAGCATCACTTGTCACGTGAGCGGCATTAATAAAACAAGACCACGAACTCAGAGACTACATCAAGGCGAGTGTGTGCATCAAGGATCCAGAGGCAGTTCATTACCATTCCAATTAATGTAGAAAAGCTAATAACCAGAAGAGAATACATCAGCCCTTAAACAAACGAGAAAGGGGAGAGGGAAAAGACAAAAGGCACCTTTAAACTGCCAAAGTCCCATCTGCTACAAAGCAAAGAAATACACATATTTAACCTCTCTGAAGGTGCAGGTAGGTTGGACCTTGAGGGGAGTTTGAGGGAAATCAGTGTTTTCTCTGGCATTTAGCTCTGCAGGGAAAATATTCCAAACACTGTCAATATTACTTGATGCCTGGGAGCTCAGACAAGGTCCTGTGTGCAATGAGGGCTCCTTTTGCTAAATACATTGTTAGAAAGCAGAAGAGCAAATCTCAAAGCCTGCAGCGTCGCCCATTTGCCTTCCTATTCCTGAGATACTCAACATTATGGGATAGTTTTCTAAGTAATCAGCGCAGGGCAGATACTCTCTCCTTGGCCCATCCTAGAGTAATCTGAAAGGAGAAGCACATCCTCAGCAACTGCCTGGGGCAGCCCTGCTGAGCCTTTGTTTCTCCCAGGTGCTCTGATGAGTGAAATATGGGCACGGCAAAGCCCTGTGGTGAGGGGCCAGGGGAGAGGAGCAGCCAGGAGCTGCCAGGGCAGGAGGCTCACAAGGGCAGAACTCAGTGCCATGACAGTTACTAACCAAAATTGTCATTTTCCCCCCTGGAAAAGTAAACTGAGTCCCTGCGGAGCCCTCCAGAGGCAATACATCCCCATGGGGTATTTTGGTGGGCTTTGACTCCCCCCAGTCTGGCCACCTTTCCAGTGATAAGTGATCCCAGGCTGGGATCTGTGGCTGGGATGCTCCTGGGGCCATCCCGGAGCTCCCGCCCTGCAGAGCGCTGGCAGGGCTGGCTGAGGAGCTGGGCAGGAGGCAGCACAGGCAGGGCAGAGACGTCCACGCAGGGCTCAGCGAGAGCAGCCTGCGAGTAAACAGCCCTTTCCAGCCACTAAGGAAGATTTAAGAGTGAATAATATCAGCCCAGTCAAATTCAATTGCTATTGATAATGTCCATGTGCAATTAGAGCCAATTAAGGGGAAGCAGCAAATGGCAACTGTTTGGCCAGGAGGTGGGGGGTCAATACAACAGTCCAATTTCCCAACAACCAAATGCAATTAAGGTCTCTCACTTATCTGGCTCGCTCAGGAGGGCCAGCACATAAATGGGCAAAGCTGGGCGCGCGGGTGCCATCCTGCCCAGCATGCAGACCTCCGGGAGCAAGCCCTGCTCCTGTCCCAGCTTCAAGCTGCGGGAAGTGGCATCCATGTACTTCACCATGATCGCGGTGTTCCTGGTCATCTTGGTGGTGACCCTGCAGGGCTCGGTACCCCGTGGGAGTGATTTTCCCTACAAGGTGCCCCTGGATCCCCAGGGGCTGCTGGAGCTCTCCTGGGATGTCAGCTATCCCAAGCAAGCCGTGCATTTCCAGCTTCTCATCAGGGACCTGCGGTTTGGGCTCCTCTTCGGAATGTCGGACAGGGGCGAGTTCGAGAACGCAGACCTGGCCGTGCTCTGGAACGATGGGCACAAATCCTACTTTGGGGTGAGTCGCTGTGTGTTTGCACAACTGCTTTGGGGCTGCCTTCCCGCAGGTGAATCTGGCTTGTGGTTTGGAAGCAGGGCTGGTCCAGGGCACAGCACATGCTGGACCACTGCAGCTGCTCGCGTGGAAGGGGTCCTGAAGGGCTTGGGGATTTCTATGCCAGAGGGACCCACAGATCATGTCTACACTATGGGCTTGGCATAGGATCTTAAATCTAAAGAGAAAGAATAAATACAGCAACGCGTAAGCAAGGCAGAGCGGAGCCAGAGCCTGGGTGTCTCTGCTGTGCTTAGGTCAAAGAGCTACCGGTGGCTGCGCAGACCAGCTCACACATGCACACAGGGTCCATCAACACCCTGGCTCACTCGTGGGCTGTGGTCAGTCACCGTAAAAGCTAACAACAGCTCCCATTAATGACACCGAGCCAGTACAGGAGTAACCAGCCAGAGGCTGCTCCTTCTATGGCCGCAGGGATACTCAGGACATGGAAAACCATCCCCGGTGCCTGCAGCAGTGTTACCAGGAACCCCATGTGCAAACGTGTCTGGGCACCTTGCAAACGCCTGGTGCAGCCCAGGGACACACAGCTCATTTTGCTGTGTGATGTGACAAGGCTGCTGCAAACCCCCGTCCTTCCTGGCACTGGTGGCTTGTCCAGGGTTGCGTTTGCTTTGTCTTCCTACTGGGGCAGCAGTCGCAGGCATGATCCCCTGCTCTCCAGCAGCTCCCTGTCCCCAGAACACCACATAAGGACTCACTGCAACCGCGCCTGGCTGCAGAAAGCAGTTCACATTTTTCCCCATGTAAGCCTTTCCAGTAAGTTAAATTTTACCTCTCTGCTTACTTCAAATTAACTGTAAAACACATTCTTTCACCATCAGCCGCAGTGTGAACTGCGGCGTAATGAAAGGATGAAAAGAAGGGCTTATTATTTGTACTGTTTTCCTGCTAATTTCCAGCATTCAGGATGTGTGGTGGCTCGAATGCTACAGTATTTCACAGAATCGTGTTAAAAAAACATAAAGGATCATTTTTAATTTGCTTTCATGTGCTCACTGAACGACAAACACCACTGCATTAAGCACTGGGCAGCATTTAGGCTTTCTCTTTCAGTTGGTGAACAGCATCAGCATCCTGCAAGGAGGTTTCTATAAGTCCTTCCAGTCCTGGTTTTCTCTCTCCAAACAGCCTTTCATTTGGACAAGTATGTCAGCTTTTAAAGAGATCCAAATTTGCTTAACCCCCCATGTACTAACAGAACAATTTGCACACCATATTCCTATGAAGACAAATGTCATGCTAGCTTCATGTAGCTGATTTCACTCCCCTCCTCTAAGGACAATATGTTCTCGAAATATCACTCTATGCTTCTGGATGAAATGGAGCCAAGATGCTTTATTCTTTTTTTCTTGTGTTTTTTTCCCCAAGATAAGAGAACTGGTGCCACTTGTGTATGTACAGTGAGGTACTTCCTAGGTGCCTTCTCTCTGTAAATCAAATATATCAATGGGTGATGCAAAAGAATGAGACAACAGCACTGTTCAAATCCAAATTATTGCATGATTTCGTATTCCAAACCTTCAAATCCATGAGCACAGGAGTAACCTACTGCTCTGCTTCGCCATGTGGCTTTGTCACCATTGTCACCAGCGAGCAGTTCTGGGGAGGCCATGCTGGGCTGCCGGGAGCATCTGGCCACAACAAATGAAGGATTTTGAGGTGGCAGTTGCTAGGGTGACACTACAGCCCAGCAAGGGTCTGAGTTTGAACTGAGAGCACTTTGTGGCAGGGGTCTCGCAGAGCACATCAGTGCCAGAAGGTCCCTCCCAAGCCAAGTACACTCAAACCACAGCACAGACCGATGTAACACCTCCCCGTGTCCCTGTGGGCTTTCCTCCAGATGCATCTCAACTTGGGAAGGACTTTCTGCAGCCTGTCACTGCTGGGTCACCTATTTCACAGGGCTCCCGTGGCAGGGACCATGGGCTGCTGGACCAGGCCGGGGGGCAATCGAAACACAGGCTCCCTCCACCCTGGGATGTGGAGGGTGAGCAGGACTTGTGGTGCAGTGCCGCCGGTGGTCAGTGCCTAGTTCCCACTGAGCCCTTGCTCTTCCTCCCACAGGATGCCTGGAGCGATGCCCAGGGGAAGCTCCACATGGACTCGCAGCAGGACTACCAGTTTCTCGGGAGCTGGAGAGCTCCTGAGGGGCTTTACCTCCTCTTAAAAAGAGCCTTCAGCACCTGTGACCCCAAGGACTATCTCATAGAGGTATGGCATCACCCTTGGCAGAGCTCCAAACCCAACCTGCATGGTTGTACCTGACCAGTGCTTTGTTTCAGGGGCAGTATCAGGCATTTGTGCTGTTTAAGGCAGAAGGGAAGTATGCTACAGATGTCAGTCCTGGGACATGAGTAATGTTTGGCAGGATCTATTTACAACCCCTTATAAACCTCTATAAAGTGTAGATTTTAGCTCATTTGCATCATCCCCTCCTGTTAAGCATGTGTTAGGTCTATATAAATACCCTTCTGCATCACTCTGGTTTGCAGTCTGGAGCCAACTGTTTGGAGTGTTACAAAAAGGTGTTGGTGGTGTTTAATGGGAGGCAAAGAGGGGTATGGCAGGAGCTGGAGGCAAGCAGAACTGCTGTGGTGCACTTGTGTGTGGTCCGGGATCTGCATTCACCACTCACCTGTGAGATGGGATATGGTGGAAACCTTCCCAGCAGAGATGGCAAAGAGCTTCAGGGTCTCAGCCGTGGACCCGGGTGCAGGCAGGCATAGGTGCAAGGCTCATTGCAGATGAAAGCCTTTGGTGGGCAGGATATTTTAAAGCCAACGTAGGCACAGAGCACCCTCGACTTTCTGTTGCTGGTTTTCAGAAGCTTGTCATGTGGTGAGAAACGTCTACCGCCTGCCAAAGCAGAGAGCCCTGGAAGGAAAAAACCTGCTGTGTGAACTGGGAAAAGTCTTGCAGGTCTCTGTTCTCTGGTCCTTTAAGGAAAAGTTATGCTCTCTTTCCCTTCTTTCTGATCTCCTGTCCAGAGCTCACTGGGTTCAGCAGCACCGTCCTTGCTTGCAGTAGGCTTTCAGCAGAGCTTCTTGTGGTACCCTCCAACAGACGCTGGAGAAAGGGAGGATTTGAGGGAGAAGTTTTGTTTCTGCTGTTCCTCCCCAGGTTGCTGCCTGGGGGCAAGGCGGGGGCTGCAGGGTGGGATGAGCCCTGACGTGGCTGTCCCAGCCTCAAGCTCAGGAAGGACGAGGGGCTCTGAAAGAGCAGAGAGGAGATGTTACCTTTACTGATGCCACCCAGGGGAAACTTTTCAGACTCTCCCAGCTGGTAGGAAACCCTCTGTGATCATGTCAGCCAAAGGAATGCCCTGAAATCTACAGTCTTAGGACAGCAAAGTGAACTACTGGTGAGCTCATGTGTCAAAATGTGCCAAAAGGCACATTCCTGGATTCATGACACCAGTGCTGGTGCCGATAGTCCATGCAGTTCATGGTCCTGCATGAAAAACTGCCTGATATACTTTGCTCTCGCTTCAGGATGGCACCGTGCACCTCATCTACGGGATCCTGGAGAAACCGGTCCATTCCCTCCAAGCCATCAACATCTCTGCCATCCACAGGGGACTGCAGAGGGTGCAGCTGCTAAAGCCCAACATCACCATCCCTGAGCTGCCCAGTGACAAGAAGACCATGGAGATAACAGTCCCTGACATTGTCATTCCCAGCCAGGAGACAACCTACTGGTGTTACATGACAGAGCTCCCACATGGCTTTCACAAGCACCACATTATCATGGTAAGGGGCAGGAGAAGGGGTTGCCTTCCATGCTGCAGATCAGCCATCATGTTCACATTCAGCTACACTGTGAAGTTCACCTCTTCCCCACCCTTTCACAGGAAGGCTTTCAGACCCAGACATGTTCCCAGCACGGTACCAAACCATTTCCCAGAGCCATCCCACTAGCCAGTAGCATCCTTACATCCCCTAGACAACCCAGAATAGGGGACAGGTTGGTGACTTTCCACCTGGCACAGTGAGCAAGTACCAGAGCAGGCTCAACGCAGCTCCCTTACAAAGCTGACCCATGCAGGAGGCAGAGCTGCAGCCGTCAGGGCAGACCTATAGCAGGATAACGGCGCACAGTGAGCCATGCAGGCAGGATCATGCCACGCAGTGAGCCATGCAGGCAGGATCGTGGCACGCAGGCAGGATCATGGCACGCAGTGAGCCATGCAGGCAGGATCATGGCACGCAGTGAGCCGTGCAGGCAGGATCATGGCACACAGTGAGCCGTGCAGGCAGGAGCATGGCATGCAGTGAGCCATGCAGGCAGGATCATGGCACGCAGGCAGGATCATGGCACACAGTGAGACGTGCAGGCAGGATCATGGAACACAGTGAGACGTGCAGGCAGGATCATG